>JARHVA010004174.1:1540000-1672894 GCA_037957365.1 Torreya grandis
CAAAGCTTATTTTCACTACCTCCATACTAAAAACCTTCAATACTTTGATTGTGGATAAACTTAGATATAATGATAATGGTAACATTAACAAAGGGAATAATTATTAGCCACTTGGTAAATTACTCTTTGGTAGTAATAATGAATACATGACAATCTTATGATCAAGAAAATTTGATAATGAGATTTAATCCTCACATTGAAAATGGCCAAGGAGATTCAAGTGTTTTAATTTCATCCAAATGATAGTGGATTATATCATCATGGAGTTGGTGGCAAGGATTACACTTATTAGCAAAGGTAATGGAATATTCTTTAAGAGTAGGCCAAAAGTATCCCATCTATAGGAATTTTTGGGTTGTATAATGTTTTATACAATGTCCACCACAAATTCCTCCATGAAAATTTTCAATAAGAGAAAAAATATATTATTTAATAACATAATGAATCAGGGTATCTTCAAAATTATAATAATAAATGATGTTATGTCTAAGTATTTACTTGAAAGTTTACTTTTAGTGTTTAAAATTTTTATGAGATTTAGCCTTAGGAGGATAATTATGATGTTCAATGAATTGGATGATATATTTATGCCATGGTATTTTTTAAGTAGTTATGGATTCAATGTAGACAATAAGATAATTATCCTTAGATTATAGAGTATATGGTGATTTCATCATATGGATGAGAAAAAATAGGTCATACAGTTCTTGATGAGAATGAGAAAGAGAGACTAACAAAGAAATAGATTCAAATATAAAATTTTTTAATCATGGGAATACTTTGATTGTGAAAGATGCAAAATCTTTGGTAAGAGTGAAAACAAGTTTATGATATTTGATGAGGTTTTCACTTTTGCGTTGATATTCACCACTAACCTGATGAATTTTAAGATGTGAATCTCCTAAGGCATTTAAGTGTAAATGAAAATTTTTATAACTTAAGCTAAGAATTAAGAAAAATAATTAATATTATTATAAACTTAACATAAGCCTCATATTGACTTTGAAAGATAAAAACACAAGAAGTATCTTCACTTACCAAAAATGAAGACTCTTCACCTTCACTACCTTGGATTTGATCTTGATCACTTGATATGTGGTTACTCAACAAAATATCCTATGAAAGATAATTTTACTAGTGTGAAGTTACATTGATTTACTTGGTTGCAATAGTATGCATAATGATAATTTACATAGCTTATGCGATGTCCCTCATAATGGAGGAAAAGACATCAATTTCTAGATTTTTATAGGGAAAATATGTAGTTAGTTTTAATTTGAAATTATTAAATAACATTGAATTTGGATGGTGGATATTCAGTATATGGGTTAATTTCATTCAATATATTTGTTGAGGATTGATAAGTTAGTTTGAATAAGTAGTTAAGTTTATTGAAAGGGCATTAAATGATTTTGTTGGAATGTGCAACAATGTCTTAAATAAGGTTGTTAGGATGTATAATGTCTTAATAAAGGTGTTTGAATGCATTTGAATGTTTTAATGTGGTTTGGACAAGTACGTTAATGGTTAAATGGGGAGGTTACAAGAGTTAAATGAGGTTATTTGAGTAGGATGATGAGGTGGTGTGGATGATTTTATTATTTATTTTTAATTTTTTATTTAGGAATTTTGGGTGCATAATTAAATTATTGATTAATTTACTTAGCTAATATGGATTAGTTATTTAATTAATCAAAATGTGTGATGTTAGGACTATATGGGATATGATAGGAGATGTGTTGTAATAAAAATCGAAATTTTTAAAGACAAATGGGTTATTAAAGGATATGTTAAATATCGATAATTATTGGAATAATTGTGACACTATAGTGGTATAATTTAGGTGTCTACATTTTCCTCTCTTTGAAAGGGAATTGTGACTAGAATAATCAAATAGTTTTCAAAGAATGAAGAAAACTAGAAGAGGGATGGGTGTAAAACATGCCCCCAAATGGTTTGATTAGTTAATTAGATAGGTATATGCCTCTTCAATGGGTGTACAAGGAGAAATGAGAATAATGATGAAAAATAGTGGAAGGGAAGGTATTTGGGTAGGGGGTGTAAAGTAAGGTAAATAAAATGGATGTAAAGGTCATTTTCAAATGATTTTCACCTTTGACACCTAGGATTAATTTGTGCTATTTATTTTTATAAGACCTTGAGATACTATGGATTATATCCTAGCCATTGATAACTTTAATGAGTGTGTGAGGGATCACTAGAGGCCAAGGGGGGGTGATACATTGGTAAGTATTATTTTTTATTATTGAAATTTGAATTTTTTGGGTAATAAATTTATTGAAAAGGGGTGAGAAATGAATTCATTTCCACCTAAGTGGAAAATTTGTTATGGTAAACAATAAATATGTCATGTAAGTGGTGATCCCATCATTCATTTTATGATATCAAATTTTATTAAAAAATAAATTTGTTATGGTATCAAATTTTATGATAGTAGTGAATTAATTTTGAAGAGTGGAAAAATAGTTATGTTAGTTAGATTTTGATGAGTGTTAAATTGTGAATGTTTTTTTTATAATTTTGATAGAAAATTAGATTGTGTATATTTTTTATGTTGTGTAGGAGTGATTAAAAATAATTATTAAATAGGATAGGTGATATATAATGTTATAGTCGAAGATTGGCTTCATGGATTATGATATTGGGGTTGTAGAGGCTATTAGGATATCATACATAATGAATATGTTGGAGATATGTGTTGATAAGGGGTTGTTATTGGTATTGGCAGAGTGATGGGACTTAGAGATAAGTACCTTTCATCTACTAACAAGGGACATGCCAGTCACATTGGAAGATGTTTTGAGGATTTTATGTATCCCAATAGAGGGTACAATGGTTTATTAGAGGGATACTACATGAGTTGTATCACTAGCTCGATTGTTTAAGGATGAGATAACTTAATTAAAGGTATTGATAGAATGACTTATGATTTGATGGATATAGAAAATGTAGAATGAGATGGAATGAGGATTCCCCTAGATAAAAGGGAACTTATAGACACTATGTATGGAACCAAAATCTTGTTTTCACCATGGTATTTTCCCAAAACACTATAAGAATGGTTTTTAATTTTGGACATTTATTTATACTTTCTATTTTTTATTTTATTTTATTTTTTTAGAAAATAACCAAATTATATATTTTAGGTATGGAAGCACTTGGGATGTATGAAGTTCATGGGATCATCAAGATCTTCTCCATATTTAATAGATAATTTATGGGAACCTGATCCATATTTTTATATGACAACATAAAGACCTAACTAAATAGGTTCATACTTTCCTTTATTTTCCTATTTTGAATTATTATTATTCTAATTTTCCTTTAAGATAAGATATATAATTTCAAATTCTATAGCTTTGATCTTCTTTTTATAACTATGGCATAGTTTATTATGGTATGTTTGTAGATGATTAAGTGCATTAAATCATTTCTATTAAAAAATATATAGTTCATGAAGCCTTGAAACCCATTATTCCTCATCATCAATTAGGTTTTTTAAGTAAATACACAAGGATGGTAACTCAAACTTGATTTGTCAAATAAATTTGATTCCATAGATAATTCAATATTGAGTTATCCCTGTGGGTGTGTAAATACTTATGTGGTAAGCTCATAAGGTAGGATAAATTTATAAATGCCATCCACGATCATTGTCATTGATGATATACTTAAGGATTTTGAGAATATTCTTATTGCATGCCTTTGTTTGGTCATTACCTTTAGGGTAATATGGTGTTTACAATCTATTTTTGATATGTAAGTGAGTATAAAGTGTTTAAACATCCTTTTTTTTAAATGACTTACCATTATCAAAAATGATTATGGATGTGATACCATTACATTAAAAAGGATGAATTTTAAAATTTATTTATTAGTTATGTATGTGAGAGGGATTATATCCACCCATTTGGTGAAGTAATTAGTGGTGATAATTATGTATTTATGTTTTTTGGATGAATTAATATTTATTTTACTAATGAGATAGAGCCCCCATGTATAAAAGGGCTAGTAAGTTCTAACATGATGCAAAATTTGAGATGGTGCATGGATGAGATCCCCATGATTTGGTCATGATATGCACTTTTTAACATATTGAAAAGAATTTGTTTCCATTATAGAACAATAATAACATGTTATTAATAGATTATTTATAAGGACTATACCAATAGTGTTTATGCCAAATATTCCATCATGGACCCCCTTGATGGCAAATTTTGCCTTGTCTAAATTTAAACATCATAACAAAGTTTTATCATAGCCTCTAAGAGATAAGGTGTCTCCAAATAGTCTAAAATGAGAAGTACATTGGATACATGATTTATTATTATTATGTTTAGATTTTGGGGGATGACCATGGGGAATTGGAACCAATATTTTCATAAGCTATCTTAAATTTAGAAACTTCATAATAAGGAATCATTATTTATTCAACCAAGAATTAGATTTTTATGATGTCTTTATGCATTTCAAAAAGATAAATAATTGTAGCTATACCATATTATATTATGCTATTGATATGAGGAACCTGATCAAACTAGATATGGGATAAGTGCATGAAGTTGGGGGATAATTTTGTGGACATTTTTGGGTAACACGTACACATTATTTCATAACACATAAGAGTAATGGAAATAATGTATATTCATTATTAAAATTTAATCTTGGTGATTACCAAGCCATAAGGCATATGTGTTATAAATGATAAGGAACATGTACATTTTATAAACTATAAGAAACATGTGTGTGTCTCTTGTAGTAGACATATAAATAAAAAACATGACCAAAAACCTAATCAATTTCATTTTTATTTATCTTGGCATCTTGTCTCTATCCTACAATGATCACATTTTTATAATAGGAGTTTAAAACACATTTCCATTTATCATTACCTCAATTAATCAATAATGCCACCATAGAGGGGAAGTAAGCATGAATAATTCAAAGTTGTTAACACCATATTTTAGCAATTATTTTTTATTTGCATTATTTTATTATTAAAACAATTTTTTTTATTTGAAACCCTATTCAAGTTGAAGAAAACAAATTCCTAACCCTCCTCCCATCCCTCATAACCCTCATAACCCTCCTATAATTCCATAAGACCACCTAGGTAG
The DNA here is from genome assembly GCA_037957365.1 of Torreya grandis. Taxonomy (NCBI): domain Eukaryota; kingdom Viridiplantae; phylum Streptophyta; class Pinopsida; order Cupressales; family Taxaceae; genus Torreya; species Torreya grandis. Next base: position 1,545,139 of record JARHVA010004174.1, read on the forward strand.
TTGGGAGGATTTGGCTATACACATAGTTGATAATAAAGTACAAATTGAAGAGATAATTAGGAGGGACCCAGTTCTACCAACACCCACCATACATATTTGGTTAATACCCTAGAATAAGTACTAGGCTAATGTGATTAGATAACAAGTTAAATTGATAGATGGACATAATATAGGGATAGATGTAGCGATTACTATGTTGAAAATTGTCAACATATGATGTGAAGGACAAATAAATAACAAAAAATCATATACTTGCCTTATTTATTGATCCATCAACCAATGTAATTTTTCCATTATCAAAAAAATGGTTCCAAATCTATTGATTCTAGTATAATTTAATAATAAGCATTTTTTGGGACCAATGGTGGATGGTGTTTGATTTCCCACCTTGTAACAACCACAAGGTTTTATTGTATTTTTTTAGGAAACTATATTATGAGTTTATCCTTAATGATATTCCCAATCATTTTTATTTATTAAAGGCTAAGGGAAAGGATATTCATAGGATATATTAGGTGTAGGTCATATGCCTAACCAATCTACAAGAGTCCCTACCCAAAATCCACTTCATCTTGAGATCCCCTTTGCAGTGAAGGGGGTCATCGATATTGACACTTTTTGTGCTTGACACTTACTGACTCACTCATTAAATATATAAGTAATATTTTTGAGATTGATGCTATAAAGGGTGACATAGAGATACTCCACTTAATGTTCCTACTTGACCACACCCTTATAGATCTTATGGTTCTATATGGACTAGACCTCTAGATAATGATGGTCGTGCTTCTGAGTGCCTAGATATTATAGTTTTGAGTGATGAAATTTTGTCATGTAAAGTAGGTGTATAGACATTAAGTACACATATGCATGTATCTTATATATTAAATATGTTAAATTTTAGTTATATTTATAATTAAAAGGTAACAATTAATTTAAATAAAAATTCAATAATATACATGTAGTTTTTATGTTGTAAGAGGATATAATACCATCATATTTACAACTAGTTAGTGGGCCATCTAATATTGTATTTGTTGATGTTACTCAGTTTATTTTTACATATAAAAGGTAATTTTTAATTAATATTATACTTCATGTAGATGTATTTTTTTATATATCTATTCTCAACTAACAATCATATATTTTTTGTTTAGTTGGTGACCATAGTGGAGACTCCCATATTTCTAAGCTAAAACAAACATAGGGATTGTTCTTTAAATATCATTTTCACAACCAATCATTGAGGTATTGTTGACATTTTATCTTCACAGGCCAAATGTCAACCCCTTGTATCAAAAACTTTTGATGATCACCATACTAGATTGTTTATAGTGCTTACTGGTATGATCATGTCATCCTTGTCCTGATGAGTCTTCAAATACTTATTAGGAGAATCATGATGTGTCATGGTATTATGATAGAATCCATCATATCATGAGTTTTTTTAAGTCCTTGTGATGATATAATAAGTTTCATGGTGTCTTAGAATTAGAGATATCATTGCAATGAGGTCATGAAATTCAATAAATGTCTTAGCCTTGTTTGAGTAATATAATGGTATTTGTAAATATGAAGGTGTCTCAATAAATTTTTGAGGCTATTATATAATGTTCAAAATGTGTTTATGGTCTATTGTCCATGGGATATTCCTCTAAGCTCATTTAGCACCCTCATTACCCTCCTAAGTCATTAATCACCCCAACCTCTTATGAGCCTATTTTGTCTTATAAACTATAAGAAATAGGAATATCTTGTTAATTACATTGATAATGGGCATAAAATATATGTAATCTAAGCCAATTACCTTCCATAATTAATTCATGCCATATAAAGTCATTTTATGAGCCACCCAAACCCTTTCCACTAAGCTAAGTGGGCCCCACATGGCATTTTATGACCTTTACACACCCTCCCTATATTTATCTTACTTCAAATGAACTTATTAATGCATAAGCCTATTAATTGTATCTTAATTTTGCATTGTAATGTTTGAACTTGGAATAAATGAGGGGAAAACACATTGTTTTAAGGCTTTTCTACATATTGTATAGAATGTATAGATTGTACTATAAAATAGAGGATATGGTGATGAAGTTGAGCTTAGATATGATGTTTGTGAAAATTTTTAAGTCAAATGGATTCCATTCAAGTTAAAAAAATATCATTATCTTCATCAACCCTTCTTTGCAAGCTTGGCCACCTTTTTAGGTTTCTACTTATACTGTATAAAAGAGAGAGAGTGGAGGCCCCAGCTCTTGCCCATGAGAATTAGACTAAAATAGCTTCCAATCATGGTAATTTTTCTGAAGATTGGTCTTCCCAAATTCATGCACCTTTATTAATAAGTTAAGGAATGTGTATGCATCTCACATCTGTATTGGCCATTTTCAAGGGGATAGTTTTCATGAAATTATGATTGGTTTACTCAATCTAATCATTAATTCTATTATATTAGGTTTTGTAGGGATATTTAATGGAAATTTCAACACTTGTTTCACATGAGTGAACCCCCATAACTTGAAATTATCCATAGCTAGTTTCTATGTGTAGCCTACAAGAAAGATGAGCAATGGACAGAGGTTTGATGCATCTATATGAGGATATGAGCTAGTTTAAGGAGTTTTAGGAGATGTTTCATTCCTTATCATGCCTATATTATCAAATTAGTATTCTAATTATCTCCTCATGACCCCAATGTGTGCCTTCAAGGAAGGAGCCATAACCATTTGGAGCTCACTATGACAATAATGTTTAAAGGAATCAATATCACCTGTAGGGTTGATGTGTGGCTCAAAAGCATTGAAATAAGATCTTAGATGGTAATGGAGGTCCCTTATGCCCTTATACATAATGTCTCCACCTTTATGTCATCCTTAAAATTTCTAAAAGATCACACCTCCTCCTTAACTCATGGTCCCTTTTTTGGTAGAATTTAATGTATATTTGGGAAAATTAAGGTTTTTTGGAGTTTTTAAGGTTTCATGTTTAGTCTCTGTATGATTTGTCCATGCCTCCAAAACTTAATGTTGAATAAGAGTATGCCTAAGGTTCTCCAATTTGCATGTATTTATTCTTAAGGAGGATCCTACCATCCATTTCAATCCACATCCATACCACTATTATTTCATTGCCATCTCTACCAATTTTTTGTGTTATTCCCTTGTTTTGGTGTTTTCATTCCCTTATCACTCCACTTCCACACCCCTTCATACACTATAACCCAATCCTAAACTTGAACCACAATAATAAGACTCAATACTCCCTTGAAATCTCATAAAAAATGTAGTCATAAAGCTTGAACCCATTTCATCTCAGACCTAATCAAAAGAGCAAACAAGACATACAACTAACCTTTTAAGGCTAATTTAGTAGGACATTTGAAGGACATTATGAAAACATTAAAGGTCATACAAGGTTGATGTGGATCTCAATGATTAGTAATATTGGAAGATAAATGATGATGCAAGCTCAGGGAAAAATGAGAAATTCAAATGGATTCAAGTCACTTTTGTCCATCACAAGCCTCATGATCACCTATAGCCATTCATATGGCCTACTTTAGTAGAGCATCATAGAAACATTATGAAGGCCATTCAAATATAATTTAGAGATGGAGGTAGAATTATAAGGAGTTATAATCAAGGATACAATATTGAATAATCATCTTAAATGGTCTAAGGCAATGTTTTCCCCAATTGTCACATGTGGATAACCTATATTCGTACAACATTCTATGCACTCCTTTGTGAATAAGTTTGAAAGTAAAGTTAGATTTTTGATCTTAATTTTGAATAAAAAATGAGAGATATCAACATATGTTAATTTTTTTACGAATGAATCCTTAAATCATAGATAATCAAGTCTCCACCTCCATCATAGGCCTAATAGACACCTACATCCAAATGATTGGTCTAGTCCTAGTCTATGAGAAGATGGTTTAGTAGAGGTTATGTTTAATGAGACTATGGAGTCTCCTATGGGAGTCCTAAGTGTTAATTTTATCAAAAAATACTATAAATTTCATGTGAGATACTTTTGACTCCCTCAATGAGGCTCAACACAATAAAATAGACACCTATAGTAATATAGAGGCAACCTATAGTCATCAAGTTAAGGACAAGACAAATTTTAGTCTTCAGATTAAAGGTTATTTTTAAGAAAATTAAAGGTAAGGTTGAACCCATAGATACTTCCTCAAGGTGAGGTTTCTCCAAATATATAGGACACTCACATGAAGGAGATAAACTCCTCACTTAGTTAAGATGGCAAAAAAGGCACCTACAGGCTGGTCATGTCAGACTTGAGAAGAGAAACACATGAATATATTAATGGTTTAGTGATCAAGTAAAATGGAGGATTTTGGTCTTTAGGTTATATTCATAAATGATGTATAAAACCATATACAATGGTTAGGGTGAAAATAACTACATCCCAAGCAAAGATAAGACCAAAATTTCAAGAAAATCATGAGTAAAGGGAAATACCAGGGTTTCAACATGTAAGTTGATCCATTTAAAGAGAGTATAGGATCTTGATGAATAAGCTATAACCACTAGTTAACATTGATAATATGAACATTGATAGATATACATACATCACTTGAGACCCATCATAAGTTAAGCTTTAATCATCATAAGGGTAAACTTAGGATTTCATGCAAAGCTCAGTCAACTTACCCTAAGAGGGAATTTATGTGCTAAGGAGATGTCAAGTGAATTTAAATAGGGGATAAATCAAGGTGGTAATGCATATAATAATATAATTATTATTATCAAGGTCATTTAATATGACTATACTTATAAATCCCTCACAAGGGGTATGCTTGCAGACACCCTAGGGTCAGATTAAGCCATTCACCTCTAAACCCTACATAGATAAGTTAGGTGCTTAGAAGGAAAAACAACTCATGAATTCATATATAATGAAAAGTGAGGGTGAATTTTATATATAGGATAGAAATATTATGGTGATTAGTTCACCTATAATGACATCAAACACAAAGATTCATGCCAACATAGTCTATAGGCAATCTAAGACTAGTTTGAACAAAAATATCCATTTGAGGGCTTATAAACACATTAAAGTGTTTTAAATTAGAGGATAAGGTAATAATAAGTGATAAAAAGTACTTATGTTATTGTATTTGTAAGATAAATATGGGTATACCCACTATTTTATCTCAGACCAAGACATGTATAGGTAAATAGTCAAATGCTAAATGGACAAGACCAAGTCTTAAGAGATTTACAAGTGGAAAAGGAGACCTAAAAATGTTTGAATTAGTAAAAAATTATATAAAATTCCAAAATAATATTTTAAAGTGGTATATCACTCAAGGATATAGTTAATTAGCTTAATGATAGGCCTTAAACACACTCGTATCAGCCTACTTGCAGACTTTATAGCCACATCAAAGCTATTTAAAGATCCTATAGTAGGTGGTATGATAATTTGGTTGTCCATGATGATTTAAAGGAATTAATTAAGAGTTTATACATGGATAAAAGTGTGGAAAGATTAAAAAATCATAATCTTGCTCGAAGCACCCAACCCTACACAGGGATTTTGAAGACCAAATTCAATCACTCACCCACTCCACCAAATAAGAAATAAAGTATAGATATATTATGATGATTTAGGTACCAATTTTTAATAATAATCCATGATATATTTATTAGGATTAGGAGGCCAAAATTTAATAATGAAAATTAAGAACATAGGCACTTAGAAATGGCCTGCAGAATACCCTAGGGTCACCTTTAGATGTTCATATATTCATCCATCCTTTTCATGGGATTATAATCCATTAAATTAATTTGATTAGATATATTCCATAGGTATTTAAGGAATTTATTCTAATATTAGACATCCATACTATATAAACCATCCTTAAGACCCCTAGATAGTCATAAACCTCCCTAAAACCCTAGGCAGACCCAGTCATAGAAAATTTGATATTTCAATTCCTTAATACCTAGGGATGATTTGGAAGACTCATGGTAGGTAAAGTGAATTTATAGGGTAATCCACCTATTATACTTGATCATACATACATTATATGGAATCCTAAAAAATAAGCACATTTTAAGGGTTTTGAGAAGAATAAAGAGTGTTTGGTAGTTCTTGATGTTTCTAATTATTTAAATGGATAGTTTGGGATCTTATCCAAATTTTTAAGTCTTAAAATGACCAATATTCCATATATAAGGACCTATTCAATTTCCTTTAAAGTTTCTAGTCTGCCAATGCATGAAGAGAGATGAACCAGTCAGCTTAGAGATGTGAAGTTTTAATTTCCTAATGTATTTATAAGCCTATGCCATGTTTATAAGTGTTGTTTTAGGTATTTGTCATATTAGTACATAGGTTTATAAGCTTTTTTTTAGGTTTCTAATGGTTGAATTTTTTTGAAACTTGGGTAATTAGGCCTAATAGGTCTAATTTGTCATCAAAGAAGGCTAAGTTGGTGTTGAAAGGCTAGTGGAGTGAGTAAATGCAAGGTTGATACATTGGAAACTAATATTTTAATGGAATTAGATGTGAATTTCATAGATATAGTGGATGAATAATTTAGTTTCCTTAACTCCACTAATTTGTTCTAAAGGAGTATGGGCTACTACATGATCATGGTGCCCTAATTCATGATTTTAATTATCACAAGGGAGGATGATGGACTATTATAAACATGGTCAATACTTTGACATAGTGTAAATTAAGTTGAATCATCCTCCCTTACCTAATTTATAATTCCAACACCTCATTCAAGGAGCATTCAAGGAGGTCTAATGCATGGGGGAGCTAAAAAGGGTTTTATGTAACTGTTGTAACTACCATTTTGAGTGGACTTGGTTATTGATTAAATCTTATCCACTATTTTACACTATATTATCATCCTTATATCCTCATTTTATTCTATATATTCAAGTATTTTTTCCTTAATTTGTATCCCTTAGGTTGGTATGAGGAGGCTCTACCAAGATTTGTACTTATGCATCTATTTGGATTGAATAATAGACTTTACAACTCTTTCATGGTGACATCTTAGTATGTTTATACTTTTTTATATGAAAATATGATGATTTTATTTCCCTTACAGGTCCTTGTTAACCCAGGTGTCAAAGAGTTGTCTTATGTAAGCCATGCAACATGTAGAAGGATAGATAATGGAGTCTTGAAGTGTATTATGGCTAGTGAGAGAGTCTTCTACCAAACCTACTTCTCTTAACCTTGGTATTTCATTCATCTATTACAGACTCCATATGAAAAACTTATGTATATGACTCATGAATATTATTTTTTGGTTGTGTTTAGTCCATTAGTGTGTTTAGAGTTTAGATTAAATGAGTGGATGGAATGACTATCAGGTGCATCACCACATCTTAGAGTAGGCTTAATTTATGCATCTTATTGACCCTATCCATCACAACTATTTAAGTCTTATAAGAGCATTATAAGGATCAAATTAAGCGAGATATCCCCTTAAAATCAAAAGATTTGATCCACACATTAGGTAACCCATAGTGTAAGGTCATTCCTATGTTAGCCTACGTTTGGGGATTAGGACATGAACACTCCTATCCTTAGCAAAGGTGAAACCTAGATTCTCTAGCATGTATGTTAACTTGTACTTTTGAGTTTTAAATATATATTTATGTTAATCATTTTACTCTATAATTAGGAAAATATAACTTATGTGAATGTATTGTGTATACAGGGTTGTCTAAGGACATCTATAGTCCCATTTTTATGATTATTAGGGCACCTTCTCATATTTTTCCACTTTTCACACTCCTCTACATGCATATAATTTTTTTGCTAACCCTATTGAGAATAGAGGTAAATTGAACATGAACAAAATATTGTAGTAAGTGCATGTTTAAATAATTTTGGTATTAGTTTAAAATTAATTTGTAAACTTGGTTGAATGTATAGTATGTAAGGTTTCTATTAATATTTGTATATGAAAAATTCTAGCTACATTTGAGATATTATCATAGAATGAATCATAGTCAAACCTTGGAGGAATCCAAGGAATTTGAGGGATCTCCATAAATGAGAAAGGCATCTCTAGGAGAGACTTATTCAAGGAAGGCAATGAGAATGAGGCTTTTTTATGATTAGGATGTCTTAGATCATTTAATTTTTTATATTCCTATATGGCATTCACCCAACATTCTATTATGTTCTTGTTTTTTATGGCTTAATGATTTTTATGGATAAATACATATACATATACATATATGTTCACATTCAATGGTGATCATCTTCCTACATAAAAGTTGGCTCATGTCATTTTTGTAAAATTAAATTTGATGGTTGTATGGATATATTTTAATATGATCATATTTAATATTTCCTTCATGTAATTATTTAAACTAACTTACAATCCTTTATTATATGTTGCAATTAAAAATATATGGGATAAAAAAGTATAATGCTTGAGATAGAGTCATAAATTAGTGTGAAGTTCATCTCATGATTCATCAATACCATTTGATGGTTTTATTTGTGATCCTTAATTGGAATGGCATACCATGCTTAGATAACTATGGACAACCTTGTCATATTTATTAGCTTTGTTAATAAAATTTCATAAAATTTGACTATTCTAATGTGGACACCCTTATGAATTAATTTTCAATGTATTTATGGAATATAAACCCTAGGTTGTTAAAGGGATGGAATATTAAATTAGGGAATAAATATTCAACAAATATAACCACTAATTTTTATATTAATTGAACATAATGATTAATCTAATAAAAGTAATAAATGAGAAAAATATGTACTTAGCTAGAAACTAACTTAGATGAATGAATTAGAGGCTAAAAAGTAGAACAAAGGCTGATCAATTTATTGTAAAATGGAATCTAGAATCAAAACTCCTCTTAGATAGTAGCACAATCCTTTGAATAGTAGTGTATTGTGCTAGTGTCCTCAGGGGCATGATAGTGTCCCTTATAAGTAGGGAATATGATTTTATATATATTTATCTAAGTCTAAAATACTTGTACCTATGTGCCTGAGTGTTGGATCATTGTATTTGACTGATTTGGAAGCAAAACCCTATATCTCCATGTTATTAGGGTATTTGAGTAGCACAAGTAGAAAAAGTGTAATGTTATTTAGATAGGCTGAATGTGACCTCAACACCTTGCTATGTTGAGGTTTCTTACATACCAATACCTCGATTGAGGATCAACCTAAAAATAGTTATCCCACCTAAGTGCTTAGTGTAAGAGAGTGCTAGTATGAGTGTTATATTAAGTGTTTTGAGTGTTCTTGAGATTGAAAATTTAAGTAATCTAATATTGGGAATGTTTTAGATGAGTATATGCATAAATAGGGTAGATATGGATTAATGACCTCAATTTTCACAATTGTTTATAAGTTTGTTCATGAGTATTTGTAGCTGGTTTCCATTTAGTGGGTAAAGGGATAAAATTGGTGTATATATATTGATCTAGTGATTTTTGAGATGTGATTTGAGTCTATGCCAACTGTAGGGTGACTTGGTATCTACAAATATGTTTATTGGGGTTAAAAAGAGGTAAGGGAAACTAACACAGTCCCTTGGTAACTATCATAGTGCGTTAGTGTCCAAAGGAGTGCACTAGTGTCTAGGTGGTATGAACTAGGGCACTATGGGATTAGATGCCTAAGGGAAGGTTTGTGACTACTTTTGGAATGTCTATGGATGAGTTAGACTCACATGAAAGTTGGTAAGGATTGAAATAGGCCCTAAGATAGGTATAGGGCTAAGTTAGGGGTAGGGTGGTCTCAAGTAACACTCATTACACTCAAGTGATATTTTATGGACTAAATTTACACCCCCTACTTTATTATATAAATGTAGCAAATAAAAATGACTAGGATAAAGTAAAAATAAGTGTACCTAGACTTACCTAAGAGTCAAATCCATTGAATCTAGGTTTGAGTATACGAAGCATGATTCATTGTGTATTTTGTAAATGAAACATGACTAAATTATTGCCTACTTAATAAATATAAAAAGAAAAAAAAATTGATTAAAGATATAAGAGAGAGTAAAATAATGAATACACCTTTCTAGGTACGTGAACCAATGCATGAACTTGGTGACATCTTGTGTGTGTAGCTGGTGATCAAATGATGAATAAATTGGACTTAGCTTATGGATTTCTCAATTTTCATGTGTGGGTGGCTCAAAAACTCAAGCTAGCCTTAAATCCATCATTTTTACCCATGTGTATTATATGCATCTATAACTAAAACTATGCAATGTAACTAAAACTATGTAAGATAGATATAGGGCCATGTAGAAACTCTAAAATGATAAATGGCTTAGGGGCCTCTTGGGCAATATGGTATGGAGATCAGAGACTAATCGGTAATGCCAACCACTATAGATGGAGTGAGGAAAAAATATGGTGTAATTGTGAAAATGGTGTCTAGTTTAATAATGTGGAGAATGACATGGATTTATCAATTCCATCTAATTGATTAGTGCATAAGTGATAAAATGGAAATAATGTGTTGCACAATACCCCTAATTCTAATATCTATGCATATGGATTCTATACTAAGTTATGTTAATATGAATTTGAGCATATCTAAAACTAAAACTAAAGTGATTAGGGCATGCATGATGTTCCCAATCTAAGAAAACTATTATGATTTTATGCAAAGTTGAGAATAACCTGAGTAAAGCTGATAATATGTGACTGATATTATGCAAACCTAAACTATAAATTATACACCTTTTTGGATAGTCTATATTTTACTATTTATGGGGCTAATGGATAGTATCATGATCCCTTGGATAGTAATGCATAATTTTATTTTCCAATAGGTCATGATAATATCCTTCTATATTTTTTCTATGCCAAATTGTAACTGATCTATGTTTGACAATTTTCCACTGTGTTTTCCTAATTCTAAGCTATATATTCTATATATACATGTTGAATATTATATTTTGAGTGAACCTAGATGGCTTGATCTCTATGATAAACCCTTATAAATTCCCTCTATTTTGAGGGGAATTATTTAAATTGTATAATAACTATCCTAAAAATAAAATCTATGCAACCTATGTGTTAGCCTGAGCATATATGATAAGTGTATCAATGTTGAAGCTATGTATGTGCCCCTAATGGGTAGATAGTAACAAATATATAATTTTGTAGAGGACCTGAGTCCTATACAAATCTGAAAACAATTAAAAAGAATAATTGAATCATGTGTGTATGATAACATTGGCTAGACTAACGTAGATAACATATGTAGTATCTAGAAAATATCAAGAATGTAAACATGAAAATGTGTAAATCTAAAAATTATATTTTTTAGGCAAGATTTTTTATATTTTGAACATATATTATTTTTATGTTTTTTGAGTATACACTATGTACAAGAAACATGAAAATGAAACTATATATAAGGATCAAAGTAAGATAAAGTATGTAAAAGTAATGTGTAAGTAACTGAGAGTGTTTACAAATGGAAAGTAGTGCCTTTATAGACCTCAGATCACATCCATAGTATGTGGATACTTAAATAGTAGATCTAGTGGGAGATCATCTAATGTTAGATAATGAATCTTCCCAAACTCAAATAAATTATCATCACTATGATAATCATACCATGCTATGGTAAATGTATATCTGTATCTTTGGCATTAGTCTATATTATGTGCATTCAAATGGCATGCTACTCTACTGTGTAATAAGCATCTCTTGTGGTCCCAGGGTAGACCACATTAGACTATGGGGTATTTATGTGAAACTTATAATTCTCATCTATGACATCATATTTTATATGAGTTGTGTGTTCCTCATAACTAAATGTCAAACATTTTTCTATCATATAAATTGTGGCATCCATTTACTATAACCATGTATAGCCAAGTGTAACCTATATGTGAGTTCTTGTGCTCATGAAAAAAATAAGTATGATAAAGACCTTAGGTCCACATGCTATTGGTAATGTGAAATGTCCTAAAGATACCTAATAATGTATAACATGTTTTAGCTTAATCTCCTGATGTCCTATGTGATGTAAGAATACCAAAGTGTAACTATTAGGATTGGAATCCTTATCAATATAAATTTTAGGGATGTATTTATCTTTGATAAAAACCTATATAGTTAATGGATCATTCCTCAAGTGTATATCTCAAGGAAGAGTCTATCATGGTGCCTATAGTAATGGAGGTGGAGGTTATGTAATCTAAATAGTTCCCTAAGCCTAGAACTTATAATTTCTTTATTCGATGTTGAGAATGTATCTGTATCATGGCTAGTAATCCTATGAAAATTTAAAAATGGTCTATCATCCTATTTCAATAATATGCTAACAGATCTCTGGATAACTATGAGTAATGCCATCAATCCTCTATTAATTAATATCTGTAACATCTACTATGGTCTATCATGTGTATTACCTACTTGAATCTAAATGACTTAGTCAATGTCCATAGATGTAACCATATGTACTAAATGTATATAAGAGTTTACCTATAATTGTAAATGAGTGTTTAGTCTTGTATTTATGAAATTGTGAACTGGTGGTGATGCCTGTATGACTAAAAGCATAAGTGAATTAAAATCATGTTTGTACTCTTCAAGTCTTATTGGTGTGAATCTCAATCCACATAAATAATCATCAATCTCAATCCACATAAATAATCATCAATCTCAATGGGTGTTTTGTCATCCTCTATAGTGTCATGGTAATCTATATTAGAGTTTCAAATATATACTTCCTTAGAGTTAAAAAGGAAGGGTAGCTATGCTATGAGGATCTCATCATCTACTGTAGGTGGGGGAAACTATGTAGGAGTATCAATCTCCATTATGGGTGAAGATAATGGTGTTGTATGAGGATCTATAAATGGTGAAGGAATAATGTTACTATATTCCCCAACATCATATGTATGCATCTACTCTATTAGTATCATGTGAGGTGGGGAATCTATGAAAATGTGTGATGTCTCATCTGGAGATGTACTCAGGGAAATAGGCTCAATAACTTTACAATATCTGAATACTTTTTTATCATCCAAACAAGTGGATAAATATCCATCATGTAAAAAATTGACACATATATGCAAGTTAGATGGTATGAAATTAATGGAATATATCCAAGGTCAAGTAATAAATTATAATGAAATGATTAAGCATCACCTGCAACTATGTAGATAGGGTTTTTCCCCAACTATGATGTCCAATGTAATAGTACCCAATGCCTATCAGGGAATGCCATCAAAACCTATAATGTTCTTATATGTATTATAAATAGATGATATATCAACCCCCATATTATATATAAATTTGAGGTTGCATATGTTAAGTCCTAAACCATTATTAATTAAAACTCTTTTAATAGTGGTGGTTTCTATTTGTGCATGAACAAAGAGTGGTAGATTTTGATCAATAATTGACTCTAAGGGAAAATCATCATTGTAAAAATATAGAACATTATCAATGTCCTTGATAGTGTTCATGACATACAAAATAAGTTAGCTCTATGTCAGGAGGAAAAGATGTATGATTGCGTGTTTAAAAAATAACATCTTTGAAAATAGTTTCCTTTTGGAGTAATTCAAAAATAGAAATATTAGCTGGTTTACTTCTCAATTGATCCATAATATCATATGCTCTATGTTTATCTATAAGTATTTTTGTATTATACTAGAGATGAGGAGGGAGCATGTGGTTACATTGTTCTTTTATAGACTAAGGAGCCATCTGATTTAGTCTAGTGATAGCTTGAACCACATGCTCTACTATTTACTGAAGGTGAGTGTTATAGGTGGGATGTGAGTAAAGATAGTCAATAGGTCTAGGTGGAGAAGGAACAAAAGGAGAAATCTGAGCTCTTAATTATCAAGTAGTAACTAGAGGTAAATTAAAATTGGCCATGTAACACTACTCTTTATAAAAGGGGGGCTAAAGATGAGGTGGACCAATGTGTGAAATAAGTTGAGTTCTAACATGATCAATGAGATGAGTGACATACATGTGCATCTTTATATAAATGTAAATTAATATACATGAAATAAAAATCACAAGATTTTGTACCAAAAATTAGAAAATCGCATCCATCATGATAATCATGATGAAAAGATGCAAAGTAAAAACATAACAAATTATCAAAATAAGAAGGGAAACCCTAATGTTACACTATGATTTTAATAAATATGTTTGAAGTAAGTCAGGCTCACCAAATGATTTAAATTTTAGTGGATTCATAGAATCTAAACCCTAGGTTATTAAAGGGTTGTAATATTAAATTAGGAAATAAATATATAATAAATATAACCACTAATTTGTATAATAATTTACCTAATCTAATTATTCTAATAATATCAATGAATCACACAAATATGTACTTAGTTAGAAATTGATTGAGACAAATGAATTAAAGGCTAAAATCTGGCACAAAGGTTGATCATGGTGTCCAAAATAGAATTTGAAATCATAACACCTCCCAAATAGTAACACAGTCCTCTAGACATTAGTGCATTGTGCTAGTGTTTTCAAGGGCATGATAGTGTACCTTATAGATAGGGATTATGATCTTCTATATGTATCTTAATTTGCATATAAAACACCTATGTGTATGTGTTTAAGTGTTAGATCACTATATTGTCTAATTTGGAAGCAAATCCCTAGATCTCATTGTTATTAGGGTATTTGAGGAGCACAAGGAGAAAAAGTGTAATATTATCTAGATAGGTTGTACATGACCTAACCACCCCACTATGTTGAGAGTTTCCTACAAACCAATACCTTGAGATGGGATCAAGCTTGATGTAGTTCTCCCACCTAAGTGCTTGGTGCAAGTACAAGTGAATGATATTATGAGTTCCATATTGAGTGTGCTTGAGACTAGATATCTAAGTAATCTGAGCTTAGGAATGTTGTATATGGATATATGCATATGTAGGGTAAAATAGGTATTAATGACCTTAATTTTCATAACTATTTATGAGTTTATTCATGAGTATTTATATTTGATTTTCATCTAGTGGGTAAATGGATGCAAGTGGTGTATAAATACTAATATGGTGCTTGTTGATATGTGATTTGAGTCTAGGCCAACCCTATGGTGCCTTTAGATCTATAAATATGTCTATTGTGGTTAAAAATATGTAAGGGACACTAATGCAGTCCCTTGGTCACTATCACAATAAAATAGTGTCTAGGTGGTAGAACCTGAGGCATGAAGGGCTTGAATTCCTAGAAGAATGTCTATGAGTGATTTTATAATGTATAAGGATGGGTTATACCCATACAAAAGTTGGATAAAAATCAAAATAGGCCCTAATATATGTCTAGGGATAAGCTAGGGGTAGGGTGGTCTCAAGTAACACTCATTGCACTCAAGTGAAATTCTATGTAACTACACCTTACTACACTAGCTTGATATCATTTGACACTTATTATTCATATTTTGCATTCATTAAAATTATTAATATTTTTTAGGCCTTATAATATTTTCATGGTTATGTATCTTTTTTTTCACTTCCTCAACTTTGTTCTCTCCATCTCCACAACACTTAGCTTGGCCATTTCTTCTCTTCTCATCATATGCCAAAATGAGAATGTTAAAAATGATAAACCTCTTTGATGAAATGGGCTATTCAAACTTATTCTTATAAAAAATATTAGATAGTTGTTATTTATTCAACCTTGAAGAGTGAAATTCCTCATTACTTTCTCATGAAAATAGGGTCAATTCCATTATTTCTTCTTTCAAAACATGGAACACCCAAATAAATTTGAGGTGCTTATTAAATTCACATATTAATCAACATCTTACCTTTGAAATTATTATATCTATGACACCAAGAATGAATTTTTACCTTTACCTATTTGTGATGGTAATGGGGACTCCTTTATGGGTTGAAACTCCATGATGGCTCCTTCCTTGGTATCTATTATTCTTCATTTTATAGATCTTGACTTGTAGGTACTAGAACAAATTCTTCCTTCATAATTTTAGATAACTCTTCCTTCGTGTAATTCCATTTTGATTATTTGGGTGGAGCTATGATTTAAATTTCTAACATTTTATATTCTAATGCCCATTCACGTTGTAATGAGTGCAATAGCTCTTGGCAATGTCTTTAGATAACAATAATTTCTTTTTTCCCTTCTTCTCATACTGATTTAGAGAGTGGTATTTATAAATTTCATCCTGATTTATTATTACATATTTATCTCTTCTTTGTCTTGGAGAGTAGTGTAAACAATTTTTCTTCCTTTTGAAATACTTTAGATTTTTAGTGATAGATTTATTATTCTAACACATGGTTGATTTAACTTTTAAGTAATTATGGAATGTAAATCCTAGGTTGTTAAAGGGTCTAAGTATAAAAAATCATGGAATAAATATGCCCATAATTTGTATAATAATTTACCTAGTTTGATATTTCTAAAAATAGAAATGAATAACACAAACAAGCACTTATCTAGAAACTGACTAAGACAGATGATATGGAGGATGAAAATTGGAATAAAATCTAAGATGAGTGTCATAAATAGGGTCCATGTGTCAAAATCCCTCCTAGATAGTAGCTTAGTACCTTGGACAGTATCATACCTCATTAGTGTTTTAGTTTCAACACTAATGTCCTTTGTGTTAAAAATGTGTGATCTTTTAGGTGCACCACTGAAAAATTATAAACTAGGTATGGGTTGTCTTAATTTATACTCATTTTACTCAAGTGACATTTTATATGACTACATTTTCCCCCACTTTATTCTATAAATGTAGTAAATTAAAAATACTAGGATAAAAGAAAAATAAGCATACCTAGACTTATCTTGAGGTGAATCCCTTAAATATGGGTTTGAGTGTGTGAAGCATGCTATATTTTATATCTCACTGGGTAAGCAAACTAATTAAAAAACTTGGTAACATCCTCTATGTATGTGTAACTAGTGATAAAATCATTTAGTATCTTGGAATGCATTGATGGATTGATCAATCCCCATGTATGGGTTGATCAAGAACTCAATCCAATTTTAAATCCATCATTTCCCACCCCTGCTTAGTGGATCATACACTATGAATAACTTGGATTAGACTAATGGATTATCCAACCCTCCTATGTAGGTGGATAAATAACTCAATTAGGTTATGAATCCATAATTTCCTACCCATGTGTAGTAGATGCATCTATGACTGAAACTATGTAGGATGGCTTTAGGGATACCCAAAAACTTTAAAATGTAGAACAACCAAGGAGACTCTTGGGTATTCAAGAATTTGGCTCAAGGAATGCATAGAAATGCTAGCCATTGTAGATTAAATAAGGCATCAATATAATGTGAAACCCAATGCAAATTATGTTTAAAGTATACAACATGGAGTTGTCATTCCATTTGAGATGAGCTAATGCAAAACTAATCATGTGGAAATAATGTATTGCTCACATGCCCCTAATTCTAATATATGTGTATATAGATTTTTGATTGAGTTGTATCAATCTATGTCTATGTATATCTAAAACTAAATTTGGAGTGATTATTCCATTCATGATTCCCCCAAATTAAAGAAAACATGGTATGAATGTATGAGAAATTCAAAATACAATGATCAAATCTGATAACCTATGACTAAAATTGTCTAAATATAGGTTATAACTATTGTGTTCTTTTATCAAATCTAGATTTTCCTATTTCTTGGATACTAGATAGTAGCATAGTTCCTTGGATAGTATCATGCCATACTAATTTCATACTTTTAGTGCCAATGTACTTTGTGTTGTTTTTCTACCAAACTAACTCTGATCTCTATTTGACTATTTTCCACTATGTTTTCCTGATTTTAGGCTTGTAATTCCATATTTACATGCTAAAAATTATACTCTAATTTCACTCAGATGGCTTGATCTCTATGAAAAACCTATATTAATTCCCCCTCTTTTGAGGGTAGTTCTTATACATGTGTAATATATACCCTCAAAATAAAATCTTTACATGATGTGTGTTAGACTGTGCATATCTAAAATTTGTGTAATAAACCAATATGTATGACATTGGAATGTAAGATAATCTAAGCATAAGTTAGTAATGTATGATGTATGTTAGATATAAAATTCACAATGTTGTTAAGATAGATATAATAATATAAGCATGTGTATGAACATTAAGTTTGAGTAATAATCTATGTAACTACTTAGGGGGTGGGGCATGATATCCATCAAGGAACCCAAGGAGGAAAGGGAGATGTATGAGGTCCCTCATGGAATCAAAAAATGAGTGAATGTAATAAGTAAGAGATAAATTTCATAGCCATGATGTACACATGAAAACATACATTCAACACACTTGAGGTATGTAAAGTAGGCCAAGGGGACACAATACAAGGGACATGGGCATATGTCACTAAATCTAAGAAATCAATACATAAAAGGACATGTTCAAATTTCCACATATGCAAACAACAAGCAAAATTGGATTAGAACCACATATAAGGACATGTGAAAATGTCCACATAAAGAATCAAGAAGGCATAAACAAAGACATGGGAACATGTCCAAATCATACATACAATGAAATTAAGTGTTGTAGATCCTTAGAACAATGACATATTCAGATACCCTCGAATAGATATATAAGCAAAGATACACAATCAAGTCTAAACTAGGAAAGTTATAAATGAAAGTGTACATAAACATGTGGTGCAATTATTTATAGGAGCAAAGATGTATATAAACTAAGTCTATAGTAGTAGTTGACAAAAAATCTAAGTAATATATGATGATCAATATCAAGATATAAAAAATGCTAAATCTATGATATAGAGTATAGATAGATGTAACCTGGAAAATCAAAATTTGTGTATTTGATTCCCCAATGGGAAAATGTATCAATGATAAAGCTATGTATGTTCCCCCAATGGGAAAATGTATGAATGATAAATCTATGTATGTTTCCCCAATGGGTAGAGAGTAACAAATCTAGAACTATGTATAGGACCTAAGCCCCATAATAATTTATGAACTCTCAAGTAGAATAAGTGAAGCATGTATGTATGATAAAACTAACTATAATAAGATACCTAACATATTTAGTACCTAAAAAGTATAAATATTGTAAACATGGGTGTGAAAATAATCTAAATTTTGTGTTTTTTGAGTAATAGTTAAAGTTTTTTATATTTTGAACATGTTATATTATTTTTGTGTTTTTTGAGTATATAAGATATGTAAAAGCAATCATGAAAATGAAACTATATATAAGGATCAAGGTAATAGGAGAGATACTACTAACCAATGAGTCTCATAAGAGAATCACAATCGATGTGTCTTGTATCAAATAGAGGGATAGAAATTATGTGTGTTGTTTGATGAGGTATCTAGGATTCAAGAACTGGATGCACTGAGTGAATTGTAGATAAAGATTCCTATGGAGTAGGGCTCTAAATTTTTGAAACTGATTAAACTAGCCTATTAATTGTGGTACATTAGGTAACCCATATGGTATAATAATATATAATTAGAGTGGATGTTATCTGATATAACACTAATTTGTGTGGTGATAGATAGAGAGGCCCTTCATAATCCACAACATGTATTTGACATAGGGGTCTCTCTAATAGAGGTCTTTATGGGAGAGTATGCATGTGGTACTATTGTAGGAGTAGACCTCACATGTACTAGTGGATCAACTGGTATTGAATGTGTGTTAATAGACTCTATGTGATGAATGGGAACTGGTGTAGACCTCATCTATACTATTATATGATTGGTTATGGAATAGGTAAAGGATACTCATATGGATGGCCATAACTATAACCACCTAATTAGCATGTATATATTTAAGACATCTATGTACAATGGATGGAATGGTTCAAATATAATGTATCCAAGGAATACCCAATAACATGTAAAATGTGTCAGCACTAGGTACCACTATGAATATAATGGACATGTATGTGGGGCCAACATATGATGGTAGTGATATCTCCCTGATGGAGCTATGAACATGGCCACTAAAACCACAAATAATTGTATCTATTTGAGAAATATCATGTTTTGAATAACATAAGTGTTGTATAAGTGTGATAATACACATATTAACACTTGACCCATTATCAACCATGACACTCTAAATAGGATGGTGATTAATGTAGGTTCATACAAAGAGTGCATATAAATTTGTGTCATCATTAACCATATTTTTATCTAAAAAGGTGATAAGAGGTCTAGATGGTATTGTAGTATGATACACCCCAATGATATTATTTAGAGGGTGTTTATCCATCATTTTATTATGATAAGATGCTGGTGGTGGAAGTGGTTAATAAGTATAGTGAACATCTGAAGTGCTTACTATATCATTAACTATATGCTTTGGAAATAGATCTAAAAATATTTTCAATGCTTTTGATTCTATTTGTTGTGGTCTAGGTTCATGTATAGGAGTTTTAAGATCAATGATATTATTTTCTGTAAAATATTATATCTTATGTCATAAGATAATGAATCTATTTGTATTATGGCCCAGTGCCCTATGATATTTATATAATGCATTGGCATCATAGTTCTTTATAAGAGGTCTAGTCATATCAACCTCTTTGATGGGAGGTAGAGATATGACATTATGTTCCAATAGATAATGTAGAACCCATGCTAGTGGCTAAAGAAGAGTCGTGAAAGGTCTTCTTTAAGGATTTTATAGGACCATGAAAGGAGGTGGATAAGATGCTACATTAACTATCATTTTTGAATCATTATTGTTCTCATCAGGATTTACTTTATATGGGGAAACTCTTAATAGTTGAATCTGATCCCATTGTGTACTTTAGTTTTCCCATGGAGAGAAGTTTGACTTCTTGTTATCTCACTATGTGACAAAGATCTATGAATGATGGAAACTTATTGAATAATATATATTCATGTGATGTCAATAATAAAATCTTATTGAATATATCCTAGAGTTATCTATCTACCACAGGGCTAGTCATATTTGATAATATAGTTTTCTATCACAAGACATATTTAGCTATTGGCTCATTAGATTTTTGTTTGAGTGGTGTAACTTGAGCACAAGAAACCTTATCACTAATGTTGATTGAGAAGTGTACCAAAAACATATCTACTAATGGATTGAATGTTGTGATGTACTAATTAAGAAGATCACACAACCATTATAATCTATAGTACTTTAAACTATGAGGGAACAACTTAGTCAGGAGCCAATCATTAGACACATTGTCCAAACATTCTACATGGAAATCTTGTAGATGGTTCTCTAGTTCACCCTTACCATTGTACAAGGTAAGATCAGGTGACACAAATATTAATGTTAAATGAGTTTCCACTATATGTTGTGCCAAAGGTTTATGTAAAATAACATGAGAATCAAAGGCATGAGATGTTCTAGTGGTACCCTATTGAAGATATAACACCTTGGACTGTAGATCATGGATCTCATGCATAAGGTATTTTACATATGAAGAGGAATAAATATCTATAGGAGGTATACCATTTTTAAATGTTATTGTATAATCTAAGTTTCCAATAAATTATGAGTAATAATAGTGGCATTTGGGGGGTTGGAAGATTGACCAATTTTAGATTTCTGAAGATCTTCAAGGATAATATGGATAAGGTCATGTTTCATATCTGAATGTTTAGAAATGAAACCTTAAAATTGTCTCTTATCAGTGTCATCAAATCATTTATTAAATTATGCCATTGTAGGTCTAAAATTAGGAAAATAAAATGTTCTATATTTTGAACCTTTTAAGAAATTTAATCTATTAAAGATTTCCAAAATAAACTAATAAATCAGATCTGAGATTTTGGAATTAATTTTTAAACATAGAAAATAAAAGGATACAAACTATAAGAGCATCTAGGTCTAGGTTTTTAGGTAGTATTTGAAGTAAGTCGTGTTCACCAAATGATTTAACTTTTAAGGAATTATGAAATGTAAATCCTAGGTTGTTAAAAGGATTGAGTGCAGTAAAGCAAGGTATAAAATATGCAATAAATATAACCATTGATTTGTGAAAGAATTGACCTAATCTAATATTTCTAAAAATAGTAATGAATGACACAAATAACTACTTAGATGGAAACTAAATGAGATAGATGACCTAGAGATTGAGAACTAGCACATCAACTGATTTGAGTCTCACAAAGAAGGTCCATGTGTTAGAAACCCTCCTACATAGTAGAGTAGTACCTTGGATAGAAGTGCACCACACTAGTGTCCTATTTTTAGTTCTAATGTCCTTTTTGAATAATCTATGTGATTTTTTGGGTGTGCCTCTAGTTGAGTTTAATCTATTTGTACCTATGTGGACAAGCCTTGATTCATTATCTATGCATTATTTATTACTAATTTAGGAGAAAACACTATTCATCCATGTTGTTAGGGTATTTGAGTAATATAATTAGTAAAAGTGTGATGTTATTTGGGTAGGATAGACATCCTCAACACCTATTGTTTAGAGTTTCCTACAAATTAATACTCTGAGGAGGGATCAACCCTGATGTAGTTCTCCAACCTAAGTGCTTGGTGCAAGTGCAAGTGAATACTAGTATGAGTATCAACTTGAGTGCTTTGAATGAGTATTGAGATTATAAATATATGTATTTTTTGATTGATATGGATTTATATGATTTTATGTATAAGTAGGGTAGAATAGGGATCAATAACATTGATTTTACACAACTTGTTCTAATCTTATTTATGTATTTTGCATCTAATTTCCATGTAGTGGATAAAGGTCTAAAAGTAATGTATTTATACTAATTTGATGCTTATTTGGAGTGTGAAATACATCTAATATTACCCTATGTATCTTAGGAATTGAAAATATATCCATTGGGGTTGAAATTTGGAAAGGGACACTAGCACTTTATCTTGGTCACTAGTGCAGTGCACTAGTATCCAATGTATAACACTAGTGCCCAGGTAGTAGAACCTAAGGCACTAGGGGATTAGATCCATAAGGGAGGGTTTGGGACTAATTTTGAGGTGTTTAGGGATATGTAATTCCCACAAAAAATCTAATAAGTGTTGAAAGAGGACATAAGATAGGTATAGGGCTAAGCTAGGGATGCGTTATCTCAAGGGAGACTCATTGCACTCAAGTGACATTTTATAGGACTATAGTGGAAAAAATGGTTATTAATTAAAAAAATTAACATGGATAGGAATTCTAACATTATTGTGTTATATGTCCTTTCTTTATACAATTGAAGCAAACAATGGAATACTCATATCTTGCATACCTTTTTAGGATGCCCTTATAAATTTTACTTATGCAAGTTTGATGAAGTGGTTATGTTATACCTCCTAATTTATGATGTTCACTCTTTGGAGATGGTTTTTTTATTATTTTATGCTTTTAACTTTATTCAAAGGTTGTCCTCTTCTTGGAGTTAAATTGAATTTATCCATGTAATCATGAAGTGAAGTTATGCTATTTACTTCTTCATAGAGTTTCTAATTTTCTCTTAAATAATCTTCTTTGGTCATTTTAAGTAGTATAGTGTTTCATTCCTCTTCATTATAAACCTACCCATTATTTACAAACTCCAATTCCTCATTACATTTCATAAAAAGAATGATGGATTTACCTCAGAATTATGTTTTTGAAAAGCTAGTGACTTTTCCCCTTTGTATTTTTAATATTGTTGTGCTTTAACTATTTTGGGGAATTATTCCACTTCTTATTTTCTACAAATATATTCAAAACTTGTATATTGAACCCTTTCTTCAACCTTTATGGGATTTTTCATTCCTTGCCTAGTATTCTAAAGCTAATTTCCATCATAATCCATATTGAATAAAAACTTAGAGCCAATTCCATATGTATGATTTTGAAAACTACCAAAGGACTCATTCAAATATTGATTAGACAAAAAATCTTGTGGTGCAGTTCTTAAAAAGAACACCTCAGTCATGGTTTGTGTATCCTTGAAACAATTTGGTGTTTTTTGCATGGTAAACTCTAGTTAAATATTATAAAAAAACTATAGTTAAATTGTAGTATCTTAAGAAGAAATGAAAACTCAAAATACCGGCACCAATTATGTCAATAGAGATAGGATAACAAAGAAGAAATGATAATATTATAAAAAATATTATTATTTCACTACTCATAAAACATCTACTAGAGTCAAAAAATATTACACAAAATCAAGTGACACCCTAACCAATGAAAGGTTGTATTGAAATCATTCCTAGTTTGCCACTTTCCATCAGAGAAACATATAGAAAATTTGGTAAGGAAATAATATTACAATCCAAATATCTCCATCATTTTGAATTTATAAATTGGCCAATATAGTTGATTATCTACAACCATCATGTTCTAGTTGCAAGCTAAACCTCTTTATTGATTCTTTCATTTTCCTAAATTTAACATTGGCCCATCTACTCAAATGGATCCCTATGAAACCATTGAGAACTTGTTTTCCATTTGAAAATCTCACTTGTCATGTAATTCATGCCTATGGGAAGTTGTTTTCCAATTGAAATTATATTCATAATCACTTTGATGATAATCATAAATATATATCCTCCAATTTAAAATTATTTTTATAGGATTTACATCATCATAATTTTATTTTTTATCATTCAAAAGCTTAATTGTGATCTCATGTTCCCTAAAACCATTTATCCCATTTTGATAATGGTATCCTTCTACCTTTGGGACATCCACATGTAAATCATTCACTTTAAAAAAAATTATAGGAAAATGACACGTGATCCAAATACCACATCCTAAAAATCCATCTATATGCATGTTTCACAATGGTTCAGGAGCTTAGAAACACTGACAACAAATGTTGTCAAAGTTGAAGTGGAAATTGGAGATCTCCAACTTCAGTACTTTCTAAAAGAAAATTGGCACTACCAAAAAATTTGGGGTGGTGGATAACATATAGGACCTAGTTTTTTTGTCCTATCATAACTTTTAGAGTGATCTATTACCCATTTTTCCCTCAAGAATGCTCTTCCCAATATGATAAAATTTTAATTTTTAGGGTAACTTTAAAGATGCACATAAAATAGAAATTGTAAGTAATTTGAATTAACTAAAAGAACCCTAAAATGTTTATCAAATATTTTTAACTTAAATTTATATCAAGTTGATGTAACATTGGATATGAATCTATGAATCATGTTACAATAATCAATCTCAAAATAAAACTTCTTTGTAGTGAAGAGATAAGTTCTTGTCCTCCAACTTACATTTCTATATTCAAGACATCTACATGAAAATATATCACTTCAAACAAATATATATAGGTAAATTACACATGATTTTAAGATCATGAACTCTAAATCCATGCATATGTGTGATTTCAAAACTATTCAAGAGTTTGGAAACATTGACAACAAATGTTGTCAAAGTTAAAGCATCAGTTAGAGATATCCACCTATGGTGATTCATGGAATTAAATTGGCTTTACCAACACATCTAAGGTTTTAGATAACACATAGGACTAGGTTCTTGGCCTCTAATCATGCTTGGTTAATTAAACCACTACCCATTCTAACCTCAAGAATACCCTTCCCAATAAGATAAAATTAAAATTTTTTAGGGTAACTTCAAGCACACGTAAAACTGAATCCATAAGTCATTTGCATGAGCCAAAAGAACCATCATGTGAATGTAAAATATTTATAATTTCACTGTATAATTTCAATGGAACATTGGATATGAATCCATGGCACACATTATTTTAAATAGTCTTGAAATGAAACATTTTTGTAGTGAAGAGACAAGTTCTTGTCCTCTAACTAACATTTATAACTTTGAGACCTTGACATGTAAATCCATTAATTAAAAATGGATAGGAAAATGACATGTTATGAAAATACCATGACCTCTAAATCCACTTGAATGCATGCTTTTACAAATTTTAAGGAGCTTGGAAACATTGAAAATAAATATTGTCAAAGTTAAAGTTGTAGTTCGAGATCTCCACCTTCAATGTTTCATAGAGGGAAATGGCACTGCCAACACATCTGGGGTTATGGATAATAAATAAGACTAGGTTATTGGCATCTGATCATTCTCAATCAAGAGATAGAGTACCCATTCCAACCTCAATAACCTCTTTCCCAATAAGAGAAATACAATTTTATTGGATACCTTGCGATGCATAAAATAGAAATTACAAGTTGCTTACATGAACTAAAAGAACCATCATGTGAATATTAAAGCCTTATAATTTCACCCTCGATCACATTGATGGTACCTTAGAGATGAATCTATGGCACATGATGTAGTAATAAATCCTAAAATGTAACCTTTTTGAAATTAAAAGATTAGTTATTTTCCTCAAAATGATACTTCTACCTCTGAGACCTCTATATACAAATCCATCACTTTAAACATGCCTAGATAGGCAAATGACATAGGCTCCCATGACCATGACCTCAAAGTAATTTTATATGCATGTTTTTACAATTGTTCAAGATATTGAAAATACTAACAATAAATGTTGTCAATGTTGAAGTGGTGGTTGGACATCTTTGTCTCTAGTACTTCACGGAAGGAAACTGATGCTACCAACATGTCTAGGGTTGTAGATAATGCTTAATACTAGGTTATTGGATTTTGATCACACCCAATTGAGTAAGAAACTACCCATTTTATCCTCAATAATGACCTTTACATAATAAAAAATTAATTTTATTAATATTATATTAGATTTAATAATATGAAATTATTTACTAATAGTTGTAGCCACATGAAGGTGTAAGCTTATTTGGTACCACTAACTTTCAAAAAAATTGTTAATAAGTGATTAAAAATGAAATTCATAAGTACTACCTAAAAAATTAATAACCTTTGGTAAAAATAAATACATATAAATTTGATAACTCAACATATCTTGGAATTTCAATCCAACGAACCACTAGGATCTACTCTAATCTTGATAGTAGTAAGAATAAATTCATGGTATGACTCAAGAACTTTCCATAGATTTTTGTTCAATGTCCTTCCATGATATTTGACTAATTTAATATTAGTTTAAATAACCAAATTTTAATATTGAAATATCTTCTTATTGGTTTCAAAGTCTTAAAATAACCATACATTTGAATTTATGATAGGATATTGTTGAAGCCAAATTCTAGTGACTATCACAAACATAGTGGGATAGTCAATGTTTTCCCCATCTATGAATGGGGAAGTCAATTTATTTTTTCCTTTACACATAAATATAAGTATTAATATGTTCCCTCTCCATTGTGATTATCATAAATAACTAAAAAAATTACCTCTATCATAAAAACCAATTTTTAATAGCATTGTAAAGATAGACAATGAGAATAAATAGTACATAATTATTAATCTTCTACCTAGTTGCACTAGACAATATACATTGTCAAAGCCATATATAGATGTCATATTTATAAGTTGTAATGCTGGTGAAATTTGATATGGGTTGATTAAAATTAGAGGTCTATAGCTCTATTCATCCACCCACTCTTATGACTCACACTCATTCCAAACAAATTACATGCATGCAAAATAGAAAGATGCCAAGTGTACTATATGAATAGTCCAATAAACTAAATTTGAGCTACAAAATGATTGTAGCTCATTTGATTCCATTATGGTCATAAAATACTCATAATTAACCAATAGTTCTTCCCCCATAAACTATAAATATCTAGGAATAGTAGGATTTTATTGAGCACCATGGCCCATTTTCATGTTACATCATTCAAAAATTATTTTTCGCATCAGTTAAAACAATACAATCTTTAAACTTTAACTCCTCTTTTGAAATGGATATTTTTACACATGATCCAACACCATCATGATCCCCTTTTCCATGGCAAATCTTAGGGAAACTCCAAATATGTTATATGTCAGTAGTAAAGTGCATTTTGTTCAACCATTAAAACATCCATGCATTCTTAAATTAAGATGTGCAATTATGTGACCAAATATAATGTTGATTGAAATTAATGTTCCTCTCAATAAAATTTCCATTGAACATCTCAAAAAAATCTTTCACATACTATGTAAAATATGATTGATCATCACTGACATAAAAGTGATACTCCCTTAATATTTTTTATCTTGATTTATATTATTAGGTGCATACATGAATACTATGTACATGAATATGGAAACATGTACTCAGTTTTAATACTATGACTAAAATTCCATTTATGGTTTAAATGTGTAGTTCTCAAAAAATTAAATTACTAAAATATTAGGACCAAATGGGAATGTGTATTTGATAAAATTGAAATTTTCATCCAACATTTATCCCTATATGTGTGCCTTGAATACTTATAAAAAATTTACTGCCTAAATTTAACCATAAATTTTAAAACACTTATTTGTTTTGTAAAAACCTAACTCCTTTTAGATTATTTACCATAGTTTAATTTATAATTAAAAAATTTATATTTTCTCAAACCAACTAATTCCTATCCAATTTCACTTGTAATCTCCTCATGGATACAATTTTTTAATTTTGTCAATCCACCACAAATGTTTTAATTTCCACTCAAACATGCTTTGTTATAAAAAAATGTCCATCTATTCTATCAAAAAAAGAGGTTGGAATAAATTATCTTGCCAATTTTAATATAAATTCCATGCCACATTCCTTAAAAAAATTGAATATGCAAAATACAATGTATATGGTGAAAAACATCATAGTGCATTGAAAATTGAACATGTTACCTACAAAAATAAGTGGTGTGAATGTGATTTATTTTTATATAAATTAGTTTTTCCATCTCAAATTAAATTTGACTAATAAATATTCATGGATGTTTTTATATAAAATTAAAATAAAATTATGTTTGGGTCATATCCAAGAAACATTTTCAATGCAATTCATGGTTACAAAAATGAACTATTATTTTCACTACATCCCCTATATTGGGTGAAACTCTTGTATTTTATTTATAAAATTATGTAAGTAAATATTTGAGAGCATCAAATATAGCCTTATCCTTTCATATAAGTATACCATATAATGACTAGATCTCGTTGGTATTATCACTATTAAGTATTTTACGTATTCCAATTGCTCTCATTATTTTTTTTCTATTTATGTTCAGTGCTCGACTAGTTTTTAAAATCAAATGTTTTATCCTTGTTTCACCACTTACAACACAATTTCTAATTATAAATTAGGAAACATTACAGTCTTTGTTACATGTTTGATATGCATCATTTATAATTTTTAATAATTTTCTTTTCTTCACCATCTATGTTATATGTTATTAATCTTAGGGTGTACATTGTAAGTCTCATATTAATCAATTTCATCAATGAAAGAAGCAATAAAAATTTATGACTATCAAAGTCTAATTTTTCAAAGAAAGAATCCCAAATTATTTTAACTATTATTATTCAATGGTGATCAAACATTTCGTTATGGATTGGTTTCAAAAAAATCATCAAATTCAATTAAGTACTTGTATTTTCTAAGCACAATATTTAGAGGTATTATCAATGGTGGCATTTATTGAGAGGGTATTTCCATATCATTATATTCACTACTAGTTCATTATTTTTTTATTATTTCCATGTAAAATTATTCATTGTTAATTTCATCATTATGTGTATCCATGTAATTTTATTCATTGTTAGGGGGTAAATAATCATGCATAGATTCATCATCAACAAAATAAAAAAAATTCATATTTCAAATGTCGACTTTCAACATAATTTGGCCTTTTAGGTAAACATTTATCATCATTATTCAATTCATCATTATCAATTTCATCATTATCTATGACATTTGGTTTATTAGGGATAATGTTTGTACCTTGTCTCGAGCAAAATGCTTGCATTCATACCTTTTATTTTTCTCTCAACATTATAATTATTTTTTGGTTTTTTGAATAAAATTCTTCCTCTTATTTGAATGAGATCCATCATCCATGACTTGAAAAACTTGACATGTGTCCAAAAAAATATTTTGATGACTTTTGAATTTGGGGTCCAAAAAAAAAATTGATAGCTTTTATCCTCAACTTAAAAGCCATAAAATGATGTAGAGAATGTATGTGGGGACATAATTCTCAATTGAGGTTAAAAATAGTCATTAAAGTAAGATTTTTTATCTATTATGAACATAACACATATGTTATATAACGTGTATGCACTATAATATGTATGCATTATAGAAAGTACACATTATGTTTACATAGTTATATATCATATAACTATGTCATTAGAATATTGTGTGATGAAATTTCCTCTTGATTGATGTCCAAATCACATCTTCTACAACTAAAATTAGGTTCAATTAGACCAAGTAACTTCATATACTTTTAGTTAGGTTCAAGGGGTTCATAAAACACCAATTACCTTTTTAATTGCATTTGTGATAAAATTGGAGCTGATCAAGCCCTATATCACATTTTATAATTGTATTTAGGTTGAAAGGGTTCAAATTGGCCCAATTTTACTTCATTATTGAATTGGTGGACTATTTTATTTAGGGTGTTATAATAGTGGGGTATATTGACCCCTAAATTACATCTTGTATAGTAAAAATCAGGTTAATGGGGCTTGATTTAGCCCAAATCATGTACCTAATTGCACTAATTAATTAATTGGATCAAATTGTGTGATAGAATCAAAGCTAATTTAGCCCCAATCACATCCTAATATTTTAGTTAAGTTTAAGGGGATCAAATTTATCCTAATTTACTTCATGATTAAATTGATGGACTATTTAATTTAGGGTGTTATGATAGTGGGTTTGATTGACCCCCAAATTACATCTTATATAGTCAAAATTAGGTTCCCTAGATTCAACTTCATCCAACATGAATCACTAATTATAATAATCAACTAATTGGGTCAATATGTTAGGAAATATGAGCTATTTTATCCCTAAATCACATCTTATAATCATATTTATGTTCAAGGGATTTAGATTGGCCCCATTTACCTTCATATTTACATTTGTGATAAAATTAGGGTCAATTAAGCCATATGTTACATCTTGTGTAATCAATTAAGTAATAAATTAGGTTCATAGGGCTTAATTTGGCTCAAATAACATCCCTAATTGCATCAATTGAATAATTGGATCAATTTATGATAAAATCATAACTAATTTATCCCCAAATCATGTCCTACTCTTGTAGTTAGGTTAACAGGGCTTAAATTGGCCCCAATTTCCTTTGTGATTGAATTGATGGATGTTTTAACATTTTAGGACTTAGATGAATGTAAATATTATATTGTTAAAGAGCTAAGTATAGTAAATCAGGGTATAAATATGTAATAAATATAGCCACTAATTCATTACAAAATTAACTAAATTTGAACTTTCTAAAAATAGAAATAAATAATGTAAATGAGAACTTAGATAGAAAATGATGAAGATGGATGATCTCAAGGTTGAAAAATAAGATAGAGGATGGTTTGAGTGTCATAAATAGGATCTAGGTGTTAAAACCCATTCTAGAAAATGTCACCCTAATTGGACAATACTGCCATGTGATGCTAGTGTCCCTATTTTAGCGATAGTGTCCTCTATGTAAGATTGTTCTGAGCTTTTAGGTGCACCTGTGTCTAGGTTTGTCAAGCTTGTTCATGTGTGTATGAGTTATGAAACCTTGTACATGACCTATTTTGACTAATTTTATGAACACACCCTAATCTTGCATGTTGCTAGGGAATTTAATTGAAACAAGCAATAAAGTATGTTTGTTATTGGGGTAGGTTGGATATCCTCAAAACCCCATTGTAATAAGAGTTGCCTACATACCAATACTCTAAAGAGGGATCAAACCTAATTTAGTTCTCCCCATCTAAGTGATAGTACAAGTGTAAGTCAATTTATTATCATTATATACTTGAGTGTCTTAAATGTACTTGAGACTAGAAAATTAAGTAATTTGAGCATAGGAATGTTGTAGATGGTTGTATGTAGAATGTAAGGTAGGATAGGGATTGATAACCTTAATTGTGAAAAACTTATTATGAGTTTGTATGTGTAATTTTAATTTGATTTCCATCTATTGGTTAGAGGGATAAGAGTCATGTATATATAATATTTTGGTCCTGGTGTAGATGCTAAAAGAGGTCTAGGATGACCCTAAGAGGTATAAGATTTGAAAATATAACCATTTTTGGACAAAGAGGGAAAGGAAAGTATCACCAATATTGGGACATTAGCACCATGTAGCCATATTGTCCCTACTATAACACTTGTGTCTAGGTGTTAGAACCTGACGCATGAAGGGATAATATTCAATAATTAGGGTTTAACACTACTTTAGGGATGATTAAGGATGCCTATGACTTGAATGAAGGCTAGATAAATGGAATAATAGGCCTTAAGATAGGTATAAGGCTAAGCTAGGGGTAGGTGGTCTCAAATATCACCCTTATAACTCAAGTGTCATTTTTAGGTGATTACATTTGCCACCCCTCTATTCTATAAATGTATCAAAGTAAAATGACTAGGATAAAAGAAAAAAAAGCATGATTAGACTTACATAAGAGATGAATCCCATGAGTCTAGATTTGAATATGTGAAGCATGCTCCATTACATGTCCTACAAATGAAATGTGCATAGATCAATCCTTAATAGATATCCAAAGTAAAGACAAAATTGAGTAAAGAAGTAAAACTGAGTAAATGGATAAGAGAGAGGAAAAGAATAAAAACACTTTATTGGGTATGTGAACCAATGCATAAACCTAGTGATAACTTTTGTGTGTTTGTGTATAGTGATTAATTGGTGAATATCTTGGATTGAGATAATGGCTTACTCAATCCTCATGTGTAGGTGGATTAATAACTCAATCCAATTTTGAATCCATCATTTCTAACCCTTGCTTGGTGGATAATGACTTATGAATAGATTGGATTAGACCTATGGTGTGTGCAAACCTCTTATGTAGGTGGATCAAGAACTCAAGTATACTATGACTCCATGATTTCCTACCCATGTGTATTAGATGCATCTAGAACCGAAACTATGCAATGTAACTATAAATGTCTAATCAGAGATATCTATCTAGAGATGTCAGCTCTGCAACCACTTAGGTATATTAGGTGAATTTAGGGATCTCAATAATTCCAAACACTACATATGGAATAAGGCATGAATCTGGTGTGTAACTTGAAAGATGATGTCTAATGTATATGGAATAGATAATGACATGGATTTTGTAATTCCATTTAATCAACTAGTGTGTAGGTGGACATATGGAAACAATGTGCCTTGCATATATCCCAAAATCTAATATCTAAGCACATGGATTTTAGAATGAGTTATAAAAATATGTATATGAGTATCTAAACTAAAAATGGGAATCATCATGCCATGCATGATGCCCCAAATATGAGAAAATTGGTATGAATCTGAGCTAAATTGGTATGAATCTAAGCTAAACTATAAATATGTAACTAAACTTATGCAAACATAGACTATACCTACTATAATTTTATATCCAATGTGGATTTTTTAGAAATTGAGGCTATTAGATAGTAGCTCCATATCTTGGACAATAATGCCATGTGGTATTAGTGTCCCAATTTAGGTGCTAATGTCTGACTGATTTGATTTTTGTGGAACTATAACTAATCTCTATATCACTATTTCCCACTATGTTTACTTGAGTTTGATTTCTATATTCTGAGCATGTGTTCTAATTTTTTTAATTTGAGTGCATTCTATTAGTCTGATCTCTAGAAAAAACTCTTGTAAATGTCCCCCCTTTTGAGGGGAGTTGTTAATTTTGTGCAAGAATTTTCCTTAAAATAAAAATCTCTATAAAATGTGTGTTAGATAGAGCATATATGATATCTATGTAATAATACAATATAATGTGTATACATAAAATTAAAATGTAAGATAATATAATCATAAGTTTGTAATGTGTGATGTATGTTATGTCTAGCATTCACAAGGTTGTCAAGATAGATATAACAATGTGTGTGAATAGTAAATCTGAGTAACAACTAAGTAGCTACCTAGGGGAATGGGGCATGATTTCCATCATGGCACCCAAGTAGGAAGGGGATATGTATGAGGTACCTCATGGAATTTAAAATTAGAGTGTGTAATAAGAAAGAGATAAGTGTCATGGCCATGATGCATACAAGAAAACATAGATACAACACATATGAAGCATGTAAAGTAGGTTGAAGGGTAACAATACAAGGTATATATGCACATGTCACTAAATCTAATAAATAAATACATATAATGACATGTTAAAATGTCCACATATGCAAACAATAATCAAGTTAGCTTAGAGCCACATAGAAGGACATATTCAAATGTCTCCATACATAATAAGGAAGGCACACACAAGGACATGAGCACATGTCTAAAGTATACATGATGTGAAAATAAGTGGCATAGAGACAAAGAACAAAGGCATATTCAAATGTGCTATAATAGAATAAGCATATAGATAAAATCAATTCTAAACTAGGAAAACCAGAAATGAAAGTATGTATGAACATGTAATACAAATATGTGTAAGAGCCAAGATGTACATATACTGAGTCTATAGTAGGGGATGAAAAAAATATGAGTAAGTGTAGCATGATCAATATCAAGATAAAACAATGCTAAATTTGTGATGTAAAGTTTAGAAATATGTAACCTAGTAATTAAAACTATGTATAGGATGCCCCAAATGGGTGAATGTGTCAAATGAAGAACCTATGTGTCTGTGCATATACCCCCAATGGGTATATAATAGCAAATCTACATCGGTGTAGTGGAATTGAGTCCTATAAAAATCTAAAAGCACTTGACAATAGCAAGTGAAGCATGTATATATGATAAAAACTAAATATACTAAGATAGCTATCATATGTAGTGTCTAGAAAATATAAGAAGTGTAAACATGGAAATGCATAAAATCTATAATTTTGTATTTTCTATATAAATATTTGAATGTTTTTATGTTTTTGAAATAGTATATTGTTTTTTTACTTTCTAGAT
This sequence comes from Torreya grandis, assembly GCA_037957365.1. Taxonomy (NCBI): domain Eukaryota; kingdom Viridiplantae; phylum Streptophyta; class Pinopsida; order Cupressales; family Taxaceae; genus Torreya; species Torreya grandis. The sequence continues at coordinate 1,580,082 of JARHVA010004174.1, forward strand.
ATAAGCTATGTATAATTAATATGGAAAGAGTTTTGTGTTTATATGTAAAATATACTTAGATGCATGATGTTCAATGGGTTTTTGATTGCCTTGCCATCAAGTGAAGCTAGACAATATAATTTTGGGCTAAGCTTGTCTATGATTAAGTATGGGCCAAACTAATTTTGTTTGAAGTTTCCTTTATTCTCTTTTTTGGCATTGACATTTCTAAGATTTTCTTTTAAAACCATATCTTTGACTTCAAATTCCTTGATGTGAACACAATTAGTAGAGGTCTATTGGATTCAAATCTGATGTGCCTTAAGATGCTCTATAGCTTGAATGCATATGTGATCCAAATTTTATAATTCATGGAGATGTCTTTTTATGTATTGATCATCTGTGGTGATCCCTTTTAAGGATACCCATAAGGATGGTATTTCTAACTCTAGTGGGATAACTCCTTTTGTGCCATTTACTATTGAATAAAGAGTAACTCATATCAGTGTGTTAATAATGGTGTGGTAATTCCATACTACGTAGATAAACTGATTGTGCCAATCATTACCAAATTTAATAATTATTTTTTAAGGATATTATTGATTATCTTATTTGTTACTTCTTCTTGAACATTGCCCTATGGGTAGTATGGAGTAGAGAGTGTGTGCTAGATTTTATATTTATCATAAAATTCCTTCACTATTTTATTCTTAAAATAGGTTACATTACTTGTAATGATGGCCACTGGGAGGCCAAAGTGGGAAATAATGTTGGTCATGAGAAAATGGCATATATATTCTCCTTTTTTGGTTTGTAGTGAAATGGCCTCCACCCATTTTTTAAAGTATTCTATATTTATAATAATGAATATGTGACCTCTTTTATATTTTGGATTTATCTTACTGATTAGATCAAAACCCCATAACATGAATGACCATGGGGATATTATGGGTTGTATTTGTTGTGAAAGGACATGGTGTAGGTTACTAAGGCATTGAAATTTATCACATAATTTGGCATATTCATGGCATTATTTTTACATGTTTATCCAATAGTAACCTTATTTGAGTAATTTATGTGACATCACTTTACCACTAAAGTGACCACTACTTTCACTATCATGTACCTATTTAATAGCTAACTTAACTTCCTCAGATGTCAAAAATTAGAGTAATTGTTCCTCAAAATATATTTTTAATAAGTCCCTACTAATAATGATGTATCAAAGGGAGTTTATTTGTAGTTTTCACTTTTCATTTCTTTTGAAAGTGTCTGGTGTATTAGATTTATGTAAAAAATTATATATATCAGAGAACCATTCGGATGTTGTTGTACTACATGTGGTAACTAGAACCATTAGAGATATGAGTTCCACATAGGATATTTATGGATAGTGTAGTCATTTAATAGTGAATATACCTTGGTCTGCATCCATGTCAATAGGGATCAATGATGCACACTAGCCATTCCATCAACATGATGATTATCTTTACGTGGAATGTTTTCAATAGATAAGTTATCAAAATGAGCTTGTATACATTGAACCATATTCTTGTATGGAATGAGGAATTATTATTTGGTTGGTAGACCTTATTGATAATTAATTGTGAATCCCTATAAAATTTAATTGATTAGATCTAGAGAGCTCAAACCTATCGAAGGCCTAAGATAAGAGATTTATATTTTGTAGTGTTGTTGGTACATGAAAAATAGAGTCAATAAGTGAGGGTTACTATGTGCACAAGTGGGTTGATGAAAATAATTCTACATCTAGCACCAAATGCACATCTAGAACTATTAAAGAACATTATCCATGTGTCAGAAGAGGTATTATATGTTGTGAAGTCATCCCTAAAATCATCATTGATAGGATTTGTGTCCAATAATGGGGATATTACCAATTAATCTACAATTATATGGCCTTTTACTAATTTTTATAAGACTATATTGAGGTCAAAATTTGTGAGTAACATAACCCATTTTACAATATAGCCTGAAATATGTGGTTTTGACATGAGGAACTGTAAAGGATCATATTTTGTAATGACTTTTGTTTCATTGTTAATCATATAATGTTGGAGATTATGAGTAGTAAATACAAGTACCAAAAAAAGTTTTTCTATTTTTGGATAATTTTATTCATAGTCAACAAGTGCATGATTGATGTAGTAAATGGCCCACTCTTTATGTTGATCATCGTGTTGTGATAAGAGTGCACCAAGTGTATGATTTATTGCTAAGAGGTAAAGGATAAGTGGATTGTTAGGTGTTGGTGGTACTATGACATGTGGGTTCAGCATGTACTATTTGAGTGTGTCAAAACTTTCTTAACATATGATGTCCCACTCAATTTTTATATCCTTTTTAAGTAATATGGTGAATGATTGAATCTTATTTGTGAGTTATGCCATAAAGCAATGTATCTATTGAATCTTGCCTTATAAGAGTGAAGTTGATTTAATTTATTATGAGGAGGCATGTCTATTATGGATTTTATTTTCTTGGGTTCAACCTTGATATTGCATTTAGATATTATAAATACTAAGAATTTACCTAATGAAACCCAAAATATGCATTTTTTGGGATTGAGTCATACATTATATTTTCTTAGTCTCTCAAAAATCTATTATAAATTAATTACATGGTGGTGTCATTATTTTTATTTTGCAATCAAATCATTAACATGATATTTGACTATTTTATGAATTAGATCATGAAATATATGTGTCATTATTTGTTGGTATGTTATTCCTACGTTTTTTAATCCAAAAGGAATGATTATATAGTAGAAAGTGCCCTATGGTGAGGTAAAAGAAGTTTTTTCTTGGTCTTATTCAATGGTATTAATTTGATTATAACTAGTGAAGCCATCCATAAAAGAGATAATTTCATAGCCTACTATGGAGTTGAATATCATATCAATGTTGGGTAGAGGAAAATTATTATTAGGATATGATTTTTTTAAGTCTCTAGAATCACAATAAAATAAGATTTGGCCATTAGGTTTTATAACAGGATAATATTAGAAACCCATTGGGGATGAGCAATGGGTCGAATGAAACCAAAATATAGGAGTTATTAGATCTCATATTTGACTAAAAGAGCAATTTTGGGGTGAATTTTTTTATTTTTTATTTAACCAAAATTGCATCGGGATAGAGTGTAATATTGTGTATTGCGATGGAGGGATCGATGCTAGGCATATCAGAATAAGCACAAGTGAGAACTTCAAGAAAAAAAATTAAAATCTAATGAATATCTATATCTTTTTTTTAATGTAAGGTATCAACAAATAGTATGATATGAGGATCGATATATGTGCCATAATTGAATTTGACTATATTTTCATTAAGTAATGTAGATCAATCCATAGTGTATGGTACCATAGGGATAATATCATATGTGTTGGGTAAAATATCATCAAAATCAACTGAATGCTCACCAAATTATGCTTGGGAATTTGTGGAATAAGGAAATTTATTATTATGATATAAGGAAGGGATATCCTAATATTCCACTAAGAATTATAAGAGAGCCTCATCATTAGTGAATTCATTGAAAGTAGGTAGATCTATAGAAGTTGTATCTCGATAAGATCAGGTTAAATAACCAAGAGTGTAGAAACATGATTTATCATATGGTTAGATAACTTGGCATTGGATATTCTATCTTTATATCCAATTCCTTGTCTACCATATTTATCATATGATTGAATGGGATTAAATATTCCCTACTCATTCTTGCTAAGGTCATGTCCTATGTAACCCATTTTTTTAAAAGTATCTCAATGCAAAAGGAGAAGTGAACTTATTATCTTGTAATTTGGAAGTATTTAGGGGAATGATACATGAATTATGAATAGGATACTAGAGTGGTGTTGTAGAAAAATCCATATGAGGAATATAATTGCATGAAGGCTCTATATTTTGGTAGTATTTTAATGGTTTTTTATCCATAGGACAAGTGTAGATATGACATTTGTATCTAAACTTTAAACATGCATGTAAAGTGGATAGAAATATGTGTATATCATGAATCCATAGTATTCCAAGTAAGATATTATAATTAAGATCATTAGGCATAACTTAACATGTTATAGGTAGCATTCTAGGCCCCAAGGTAAGGTTTAGTGTGATTGACCCAAGACTTTGTGTGGAATATTATCAAACCCTCATATGCTCATACTATAAGGATCCAAATCCTTAACATGTATAATAGAAGTAAAATAAAATAGATATTAAAAATGTTTAGTCATGATCCATTATCAACTAAAAATTATTTGGCAACTAGCTCATTAATTCACAATGTAATTCGAGAGGCAAGTGTAAATCTATGATGTGCTAAGGTGGGAGATCTTCCTTTTCAAATGAGATATGCTCTTTAGTTCATTTCATAGTATTAATTATGGAAGTAACATAAGTTGGATTGGATGTTCAAATCACCTAAGTATCATAGAGTGAAATAGACAAAATGTCTTTTTATGTGTCATAATGTTGTAGAAGCTCTAAAAGAGAAACTGTGGCTAAAATAAAACTTCTATGGTTGAAAAATCTATAGGCATGGGTGTTGCTAACCTGCCAAGCTTCAGGACCACATGTAGACATCATAACCTAGACCATAAGGTTTACTATGAGTATAGAGCTGGTAGTAGAGGTGGGATGTTGGATAGATGTGTGTGGTTGAGAAGTAGGAGAGATAAGTGAGACCACTAATGTTCCCTTATGTCTAGGAGTGATAGGCAAGGAATCAAAGTGAACCAAAGAGAAAAAGGCATATAAAAGAGACTTGTTAATTTTGAATAATGAAGTTGGAATCTTTTGTAATGTATTCTCTATGTGTTTAATGATTTGTGTCTTAATTGAATTCCACATAAGAGAAAGATAACATGCTAAAGAAATAATGAAACATGACATGCATTTTAATTGTTATAAAACATCATGTATACATGTGTTTATGCATTTTTTGAGTCCATTCTAAATTAAAGGAAACAAACATTCAAATGAAAGTATTAGAATTTTCAACAAAAAGTGATACACTTATTATTTAATTATTATCATGATTATATCAAACAAAATTAGAAAATGTATGGATCTAAATTCTAAAATATGGGTTTTAGAATGCTAGAAATAAAAACCCTAGGGTTATCTAGGGTTAGGGTCTATGCAATATTTGAAGTAAGTTGGGTTCACAAAATATTTTGACCTTGTAGGACTTACATAAATGTAAATCCTATATTGTTAAAGAGTTGATTATAGTAAATAAAGGTAAAAATATGCATTAAATACAACCACTAATTTGTTATAGAATTTACTAAATTTGACCTTTATAAAAATAGTAATAAATAATGTAAATGATAATTTAACTTGAAAAAGATTGAGATAGATGATATATAGGCTAAAAACTAAGGAAAAGGCTAGTCTTAGTGTTGCAAACATGATCAAAGTGTCAAAATAAATTTCATATAGTAGCACCCCAATTGGACAATAGCACCATGTGGTGTTAGTGTCTCTATTTTAGTTATAGTGTCCTTTGTGTAGAACTGTTCCAAACTTTTGGGTGTAACTATGTATTGGTATGTCAATCTTGTTCCTATACAAATGAGTTATAAAACCTTGTAGATGACCTATTTTGAATAAATTTATGTTAAAACACTAATACCCCATTTTGCTAAGGTATATGGTTGATACAATTAGTAAATTGTGTTTGTTAGTGGGGTAGGCTAGACATCCTCAACACACCATTGTGATGATATTTTCCTACATACTAATACTCTGAAGATGGATCAAGACAAATGTAGTTATCCCCACCTAAGTTCTAGTACAAGTGAAAGTGAAGCTAGTATGATTGTATACCTAAGTGATTTTAATGTGCTTAAAATTGGAAATTTGAGTAATCTGAGCTTAAGAATGTTGTATATGGTTGTATGCAAAAATTAGGTTAGGATAGGGATTGATAAACTTAATTATGCACAATTTTTTTTGAGTTTTTATGTGTAATTTCCATCTAATTTTCATCTACTGGTTAGAGGGATAAAATTCATGTATATATATATATATATATATATATATATATATATATATATATATATATTGTTATGGTGATTTTGTAGATGATAAAGAGGTCTAGGATGACCCTAAGAGGTCTAATATTTTAATATATATTCATTTGTGGAAAAAGGAGGGAAATGATAGTATTGAAAATATTGGGACACAAGCACCTTGCGGTGTTATTGTCCCTATTATAACACTAGTGTTTGGGTGGCAAGACCTGAGGTACAAAGGGCTAGGATGTAATAACGAGGTTCTATGACTAGTTTAGGGATGACTAAGGATGCCTATGGCCCACACAAAGGCTAGATAAGTGTGAAAATATGCCCTAAGATAGGTCTAGGGCTAAGTTATGGATAGGTGGTCTCAAGTATCATTCTTATCACTCAAGTGTCATTTATAGGTGGTTATAGTGGACTATTTAGTTTATATTTATTATGTTATTGGGGTTTATTAAACCCAAAAGTACATCATGTATAGTCAAAATTAGGTTCATGGGGTTTAATTTCATCCAATTTTTATCATTGATTATAATAATCAACTAATTATCTCAGTATGTTAAGATATATGAGCTAATTTCTATCCCCAAATCACATCTTAGACTTGTATTTAGGTTTAATGGGTTCATATTAGATCTAATTATATTCATGTTTAAATTTGTGATAAAATTAGGGTTTAGGGTTTAGTGTTTAATAATCAACTAATTAGGTCAATATGTCAATAAATAAGAGCTAATTTAGACCCAAATCACATCCTATACTTATAGTTGGGTTTAATAGTTCACATTATCCCCAATTACCTTCATGTTTGTATTTGTGATAAAATTAGGGTTGATTAAACCATTTGTTTCATCTTATACATATATTGAGCTATAAATTTGGTTTTAAGGCTCAATTTGGACAAATCACATTTATAATTTCATCAATTGATTAATTTTATCAATTCATAATATAATTAGAGATAATTTAGCTAAAAATCATGTCTTGCTCTTATAGTTAGGTTGAAGGGGTTCAAATTTCCCTCAAATACCTCCTTTATTGAATTAATCAACTATTTGGTTCATTATATGATGACATTAGGGTTAATTTCACTCTAAATCACATCATATACAATTTAAAATAGGTTCATGTGGCTCAATTTTTAAAAAATTACGTCATTAAATGCACCATTTGACTAATAAGCTCTATCTATGATGAAATTAAAGCCAATTTAGCCTTAAATCACATTTATAGTTGTAATTAGGTTCAAGGGGATCATATTCACCTTAACTACCTCTGTAATTAAACAAATAAACTATTTCATTCATTATATGATGACATGTAAGTTTATTGAGCCCAAAACCACATCCAATACATGTCAAACTTGCATCTCTCCTTGAACCAAACAATTATTTGTTTCATTCTCTAATGAAATTAGAATTGATTAAGTCTAAAATAAAATTTTATAGTCATATTTAGGCTGAAAGGGCTCAAATTATCCCTAATTGCATTCAAATTCAACTAATAGAATATTTGGTTTATTTTATTATGACATTGGGGTTAAAAACCCCAAATTACATCCTTAATAGTCAAAATTAGGTTCACGAGGTTCAATTTTACTCAAATTGCATCAGTGATTAAACTTATTCACTCATTCATTTAGTATGACAATAAATCTAATCTAATTTAGTATTAAATTATATCCTATACATGTAGTTACATTCAAGGAGTTCAAACTAGCCCTAATTACCTCCACCATTAAAATAATTGACTATTTCATTCATTTTATAATGAAACTAAACCTGGTTAAACCCTAAATATATTCTATATAGTCACAATTATGATCATGGGAACAAACTCCCAAAATTACATCACTATATCCATTATTTACTTGTTGTGGTAGTGTACATATTGGGGCTACTCTAGATATGCCTTGACCTTATCTATTATATTCTATGCTATACATGATATGACTATTGACTAATTGTATCACATTAGAATAAATGAATGATGATAAGGGTCAGGGGAGCTACTCATTCATCTCACATCTCTGATCACACCTCCCCTAGCAAGACTTGATTAGGAGGCCCCCTCTATATATCTGTGTGTAGAATTGATCAAGATATTGACATAATCTACTTTAAAGTAAAGATATAAAAATTACCAATGTGAATAGATGTATACATAAATATAAAAATATACACATATAATCAATTTTTTTGGGTATTATGTCAATGTAACATGTGTGTGCTATAAAATGTATGTGTTATTACTCGTACATGTTATGGTATGTTTGAATTCAACAAACATGCCTTTTATCTTGGAAATGGATTGGATTACCAAGCTAAAGGCTTGGACCTATAGACACACAACTGAATCTAAGATATATGATAGGAAATAATAAAATTAAATTTCCATTACTAGAAATAATATGAATTTAAATGAGACATTTCATAAAATTATTAATAAGATTATAAGCATATTCTCCTCTTTCTAAATATTTTTTTTTAAAAATTTTTAGACTATTTTAAAATTTCCATCTATGTGGATTTATAGCTATGGTTTTTTTAGGCCACAACATGCCAAAAATATATATGCCTATATAAGTATATGTATATATTTTTTTGATCCAAATGTAAAAAAAATTATATGGTCACAAAATAGGCCTAATTCTACATGCATTCAAAAAAATCAAATTTTCTGATTTGAGGTAGTTATGAGGCTGCATAGCTAGTTATCCATTTTTTGTTAGTTTTCAGGATCTATTTACTTGTAAAATTAATGAAAATTTTATTTGTTGATTTTTTTAAAATAAAAGGTCATAAATTAGATGATCTTATCTAAATTTTCACCAAAGGGTTTCAAATAATTTACATGATGCCAAAAAAGAGGGGCTATATGATTGAATATCTACTTTATTTTACTAAAACAATAGGAGTTTATCTTCAAATTTTAGATTTTTGGTCTACTTATACTTAACCAATAAAAAAAATCATTTTTTTTGGAAAATAGACTCAAAATGATACAATTCATGTTCTTACACCATCAAATAATCTACAAAATTTGAGATTTATCAATTTTTAGGAAAAACATGCCCACAGGTAGGCCCCTTTTTATCACCCAACTTTATTCACTTACCCTATGCTTAAAATATAGTCTCAAACTATCAACTATTATTTTGTATGGGATAAGCTTCTCATTTTTATCTTGATAATCATCACTTAATTGATTGATTATGAGTTATGAATATCTATATACTGATATATGTTTAATACTCCACCAGAAGCCATTTTTTAGATAAAAAATGAGGGCTTCAAATTTAAAATGTTATTGGTGGAAGTGAATCCTCTTCAAAATGTATTTGGGATAATATCAACCTATGGATTAATTATAAATATTCCTTCCCCTGAGCCATCTTTGGTAAAGGAATCATCAAATTACAACTTCTATGTTGATGACTCTGTAAGGGATAAGATAGGCTCATGTGTAAATTCAATGGTTAAAGGTTTATTATCTATCAAAAGGTGTGTCTACTTATTGATCCATAATAACTTGTATTTTAATGGCATTTTGATTCACATACTCAATGCCAAATTCACTCAAAAGCATGATCTATTTATTTATCCTTAATCTAAGATCTAATCTTGATAGGAGTTACTTGAGTAGATCTATTTAATAAATGATTTTAGTTTGATTGTTCAGCATGAAATGTTGAATATTTTTTAAAGTAAAGACAATAATTAAACATGATTTTTGTATTGTGGAGTAGTTGAGCTATAATACACCAAATTTATACTTAAGTAATAAACCAATATTTTAGTTCTGTGCTCATCACATTCTTCTATAGTACTCTCAAGGCATTTTGAGTAGCTAATATGTACAATATTAGTGGATTTATTAGAGTAGGTGGCATCAAAACTAGTGGATTGAATATATATTATTTGAGGTTATCAAATTCATTTCTACATTATTCATCTCATTTGAAGACAATATAATTTCCTATAAGATAAGTTAATGACTGACATTTGTCCATAATTTAGTATATGAACCTTGTAATGGATTGAATCTTACCTTGTAGATTAGAAATTTAATTGAGATTGGTAGGTGGAGACATTTCTATTATAGCTATGACTTTATCAAGATCAACCTCTATGCCTCTTCTTGATATAATGAATCCAAAACAATTTCCCGATGTGATCCAAAAAACACACTTATGATTCAAGTGAACTTTATACTACCTTATAATTTTATAGATTTCATATAATATTGTAGGATGATCTACCCTAGTTTCTGATTTAGCCAACATGTCATCAACATAGTCTTCCACAGTGTCATGGAAAATGATGGTCACTACTCTTTGATATGTTTCTCTTACTTTATTTATAATGAATAACATGACTTGGTATAACAAATTACCCTAGGTTATGATAAATGTTATTTTATGTTGGTCCTCAGGTGTAATTTTGATTTGGTTATAACCCTAAAAATAATCTATTATGGACATCTCATGTCCTGCTATAGAGTCTAAAATCATGTAAATGATGGGGAGTGGAAATTCATCCTTTGGGAAAGCCTTATTGATGTCTTGAAAGTTAGTACATACTCTGATTACTATGTATTTGTTCTTAATGGAATAATATTTTATATCCATTATAATTAGTTAATGGGCATAATTAATCCAACCTCCAACTATTTTTTAAATTATTCTTTGACAAGTAATACCATTTTAGGATACATTTTTATTATATTTTTATTTAGTTATTTTTCATTTACATGAACTAATAGGTGATGTACCAAAATTGAAAGATCTAGTTCTAGCATGTTTGCATATGATCAAGAAAAAAAACTACAAATTTTGTCAATATAATGGTAAGGATTTCTTTTTATTCATCATTGAGGGAAACTATCAACTTAATGATTTTGGGGTGTTCCTCTATGCTAATGTTTACATTAATGGTTTTTATAATCAGTAATGTGGAACCATATTGCAACTATATTGGTACTCAGGGACAATTGAGTCCTCATCTATTATCACCTTAGAGAGGTTTTCATGAATAATCTTGTCCTTTATTTCTTAATTTTTTTGGTATGATAGTGCCTCAAAGAGGTTTTCACTAGGGGATTTAGTTTTTTCACCCTTTTTTATTGGTTTAGACTAAAGAACTATTCATGTTCCCCAAATTATGATGATGTACACAAGCTAATTTTAAACCCCTTTTTATGATCATCTAATGGAATATTGGATATGATTCTCATGAATTATGTAATCAAATCTTTATTTTAGAAGCTTTCAAGTGGTATTGGGTTTTTAAGGTCCAATATATGAGTTTAGGATATCTGACTTCAAAGTGAGAATAGATGTGTCATTAAAGAGGTTTTTAAATGCAAGATCTTTGTATTAGCCATGAATATAACTTGTTTCAATGTTATAAGGGAATTTTATAGACATCATGGTATAATCATAGATGTAATTTTATGGATCACCACTAGGCAGTTTATATCCATTGACATGGTATGATTTCTTTTGTTGAAAAATTATGGGTTTTACTATTCATGAATACTAAGGCATTTAACTTAGTACATAATGTTACACATGATTTCCTTTAATACAAGATACTAATTATTTTTAAAATAGGTTGAAAAATAATCATTGTATAGCCATGAATCATTTGAACTCTTGATATTTTCTTCTAAAATAAGACCACCCTTAACAAAAGAGGTTTTACCATACTAATGGGATATTTGTGCTTTGTTTTTGATTTGACAGGCTTCCCATAGTTATTAGGAGTGTGTAATTTACCTACATGGTAGGAACCTATATTTCTTATTCTCCTATACCATTTTAATGATTTTAATCTTGTATTTAGAGTATGTGGGCTTGGATGGTTGTTTTTAAGATGTGGATGAGTAAGATGAGCTATTAGAGGTGGATGGAAGTCATATAAATGGATAAAAGTTTTAATATTTGGTGAATATGTTATTGTGGATTCATAGGCATCTTCATTAATAGGTAAATAATTTATTTCTCTATCTCCATTATAATGATTTATAGTATTGGAAGGGTTCGGGATCACTAGGAATTATAATTTTCATACCAAAATAAGGGAATTTAATATAGTAGTTAAGTGTGGATATAATCATGTGCATGACATGAATCCATGGTTGGCCAAGGATGTTGTATTGAAGTTCAATATCAGTGACATGTATTAAGGTTTGGTACATGACATGCCATACCATGATTAGATGATGTAGTGTACTAGCTAACTAACATTTCACATTGTCATGAACCTTTATTGGTGATGGTATTAGAATCTAATAATAGGAGAAATGAAATCAAATGGTTTGGTTTGTGGGACACTATCATGTTTGTGACCACTATCCTATGGAAAAATTATTCAAGAGATTTTCCTAAATGGGTATAATTCCTTAGTTTCATATCTTGTTTAGGCTGATCCCTAGATATGGTAATTTTTGGGGTATATTGAACACTTTGTAAATGTTTGGGATTAATTAACACATCAACGACTATGTTTTTATTCTTGTTAAAAAATTTCCTTCATAGATTGTCGTTATTAAACAAATAATATGTCATTGAATGGTAAGGATGTTGATTGGTTTTTATTGGATTTAGGTGACCTAAGGGTTTGATTGGAAGTGATTTTATGTATTTTTGATTTATTGTTTGATTTGGGATTTTAAGTACTTATGATGGAAGGATTGACATAAGATTTAATAATGAACAATTCTTGGGTCAGTCTTTACATGCAATCACACACAACTAGTTATTAGTCCTATTGGTCTTGGTCATCTAAGATTAATTTTACCTTGACACCATGGATATGGGATATATGATAATGTTTCTCATTAGTGGAGTATATATTATCATTATTACTACAAAGGGAACTAATATATGTCATTTGGTCATATGGATAGGGATTTGATCCCTCCTACTAATGAGGTGACTTAGATTTTATATGTTATAGTATAAAGGTAACTTAGTGCCTATATCTAGAAGTTATAACATGGCTTGATATTTATTATAATAAAGGTAGTAACTAATTTGGGCGTGGGTTTATCTTTAATAGATAAATCATTAGTCACTAGGTTGTATTTTCTTTGATTAGTGAGGTTATTAGTATCATTATCATATATTTCTACATGTTGATTCTCAAAGTGGAAAGGATATCTACCAAATATTTCTTCCCTATATTTAGGTTTATCTAATAATTCTTGGAATGTAGTGGATATGGCCATAGTGAAACTTTAATTTATCTTAAGTACCATGATCAAAACCAACTAATTAATTAAAGCATATCTAGATACATGGCTACATGCATCCCAAGGAAGCAAGCTTTGTATTTAGCCATGTTATTAGTGACCTCAAAGTTTAATGGAAAATATAGATGAATTACTTTTACGTAAGGGTTGGTTAAGACATAGCCTGCACCAACTCCTTTGAGTCACTTGGATCCATCAAAGTGAAGTGTCCAAATTTCTTCATGCAAATCTATTTTGACTTTAGGGAATTATTCTATAATAACTTTGGATTTAGGTTTGGAGACTAATATTTTAGGCTCTTTGAGGGAATGTGCCTCAATATTCACCATGACATTATGGAAATAGTCTTTGAGAGATAAAATTTGGTAAATAACTTAAAATAAAAGGACATATTCATCAAGAAGAGTGTCTTGAAGGTGACTTATAACTGGGATGGGACCGATGATAATTTGATCTGTGATCACTTGGCCTTTAACTAATTTTTATTAATGATTCTTAGGTCAAAATTGATTAAGAGTACCATCCATTTTACAACTCTATCTCTAGGCATGAGATATTTATAAAAGAAATGAAGGGGATCAAAATGGAAAAAGAGATAAGTGGTCAGATAAAGCATATAGTGTTAAAGTATTTTTGCTATGAAGTAAAGTGAAATATAGTCATTCTCCACTTTAATGTGATGGGTATTTTAATATATCAAGGCATGATTGATATATTTAATGGCATAATATTTTATTAACTCATCTTTTTGTGCAAGCATTGACATAATTGATATGGGGGTAGATGATGTATACAAGATGAGAGGATAATCCCAAGAAGGTGGTAGAAGAGTATTGGGATGAAGTAATGATTCCTTCATGTTATCAAAATATTTTTTACATATATCGGTCCATTCTAGATAAACACATTTCTTTAGGAGATAATTTACCAAATAGATTCAGTAAGCCATCTCAGAGACAAAGCTTCATATTGCCCCAAGTTTCCCAAGGTAAATGTGAATGTCAAATATTGATCTATGAATAATCATGTTAACAATGGAATTTATTTTGGTAGGATATACATCAATCCATTATAAGGATACTAATAATCCTACGATATTCGAGGAGATGATACCAAAAACACACTTATAAGGATTGAGTCTATTTTTGTATTTTAAGAGATGATTGAAGAAGATAACAAGATCAAAAAGATGGTTTTTAAAATTATTGGATTTATAAATAATATCATATACATAGGATTTTAATATTTTATAGATGAGGTCATGAAATATATGAGTCATCAAACATTGACTGGTTGTTCCAGTGTTTTTAAGGCCAATGGGTGTCTTTACATAGTAATAGGTTCATTATTCACTAGTAAAATTGGTTTTATGTTGATCATGGGATCTATGTGAATCTAATTATATCCCAAAAAATCATCCATGAGGTATAACATCTCATTTTTGGGTGTGGAATCAACAATGGCTTCAATTGATGGTAAATCAAAGTTGTCTTTAGAACATGCTAAGTTCAAATTATGAAATACATTACAAATATGAATGACCATAGTGAATTTCTTGTGAATGGAAATAATTTTGTGTACCCATTGTGATATTTTATTAAATTTTGGATAATATAGAATTAATTTTATAAATTAGATAAATAATTATGTAAAATTAGAATTCTATAGATATGAAAAAATGATACAAACTAATTTAGAACTTACTTTATTATGAAAAGTTATAAAAAGGGAAAGTGTAAGAAAGATATAGATGAATTTAATGAAATACTTAAATAGAAACTCTGAAACTAATTGGGAGGTGTTGTGATGATGCTATGAACAATAATAATGTTTTCCTTACTCTCTAGACAAGGCCACTATATTCATATTGGGGCACAAAGCTCTATTATATTTAGGGTGCACCAACTTCCTATAGATTTTTGTGATTTGGGAATGATATTATAGGTTTGATTCACCTATGTGATATATATGACTTTTAAAGAACTCTTGATCTACTTTTAAAACCACTGTGTGACATATTCTTCACTTGTAACCCTATCTTAATAGGCAAAGATGAATAAATGGATCAAAATAGAAAAAGGGTGTTATGATCCACACTTATAATATTTGGAAATATAAAAAATAAATAAACATAACACAATATATATTAGTGTGCCAAGATGTCTAAATATTAAATATATGAATAAATATAATAATTACCCTTAAGGTAGGGCAACACCATACAATACTCCTTTATGAAGGACTAACTCCACAATGTCTCTTCGAGGCGACAACCTCCAATATCCTCTTACAATAGAAGAATAAATACTTAATTAATTTATTTAAAATGATATTAACCTCCATTATATATACTTATATATAATTAATAATGGATGGGTAACTTCCTAATCTCAATGTAGGATGACCCTTACCCAGTGCACTAATTCCATAATTTACTCATTTATCTTAATATGTTGGACCGATATAACTAACTAAGGATCATGTGTGACACATGTTGGAATATCCATCAACCCATATACATTAATATATAATATCCATTGGTATATATAATTCCTTCCATCCTTGACATGTTTCATCTCCAAAACATAAGAAAAAAATCAAATAATGAGTGTGCTTCAAATCATTGCACACTTGTCTCTAATATCAATCATCTAACCATCCATATGTGAAATTTTTAGGTGGAAACTTTACAACCTTTTTTAAAAATTCCATTTTTATAATCTAATTCCATTCATGATCATAAATATATTGCCTTGGTATCCATGCATAATTATTCTTCCTTTGATTCCATGTACCATATTTCATTGCACTACTTTGATTCCATTCATGACCATAGTAGTTATTTTTCCATGCATATTCATTTTGATTTAGCCATTTATTCCATGCTCCATATGTTCTTACACTAGTCTGATTCCATATCTAACCATAATAGTTATTCTTTGGCTTCCATGCATAGCTATAGTGATTGGTACTTTGATTTATTGTATAGCCAAAGTGATTGTTGTTATGACACTCTCTCACATGGTTCCATGATTATTTCCTCTCATGATGATGTGAGTGTCTATATACCTCAATGTTTTCTAATAATTTTTCCTTATCTACATTTTATTCTACCTCTTCCATCTTTTCTTTTGGTGGTTCCTTTGTCTCTTGATTAGATAAAGTGTTATTTTATGCTTGTATTATTTTTTTCATCTATGTAATCATCTGAAACTTCTTTAGATCTTAGAAACTTATTTCAACATCATCCTCACTATCTACCTTGGATATTATTTATGCATTTAAAACTATGATATCTTCTAAAGTAACCTTTCTTTTCATATACCAAAGCTTCATGAACTTCTTCTGAACATTAATATTAATTGTTCCCAAAGTCTCTAACCATGTATATCCAAGAACCATATCCACACCATCCATATACAAAGCATAAAATTTTTATTGCAAAACATATTTATCTATAGTGACCTTAAAATCTTTATAAAAATGAATATTTTAACCATCTATTTAATCCTACTTGATATTCTTTGCTTGAACATGTACATGTTGATACATATACATGTTGATGAAATTATAATTATTGCTAAGGTTTATGGACATAATGGCCTTAGTATTTTTAATGCATCCAAGAAACTAAAAAATATATCTAATTTATTTGGATCCAAACTATTTGAACCCTTATCATCAAAACCTTCTTCTTCCTCTTTGATATCCTCTACATCTCCTTCTACACCATCTATAGCCTCATCATCATCATTCTTATATATTTTTTATTTTGCTTATTCATACATGTATAATCTTCTTCATTTCCTCATTTTTTAATTTTTTTATTTATCACCTATGTTCTATTCATCATCATTATTTTCTTCTTCTGATTCATTCTATTTTTATTTTATATCCCATCAATCTAGGAGAACCTATTCCATTTCTTCCCATGAAGACTTCCATCATTTTTTCCCCATCTCATCCCATAAAAATGTTGTATGACCATGAATAAAATTTTTGAAATCTCTTTTACACCGAATTATTTGAACATTATTATCCTTAAAAATAAGCCACCATTCTTTAGTATCAATATCATCCTCCCCTGAAAATACTTGTAACTTCTTGATCCAAAAAAAAAGGTTTAATAAAAAACCCTAAAATTTTAATAAATCATGTGAAAATGATCAAAATAGTTCAAAATTCTAATTTTATCTTCCTTTTATGATATTGGAACTTTTGTAAAACATTTTTGAAAAAAAAAAAAAAAAATCAGCCTGTAGAGCAAATATATGAAAAATCATAAAATCACAATAACTTATTTGAAATGTTTCAAAATATTCTAAAATTTTGATGGTATCTCTCTTATATAATGATATGGTATTAGTAAAAAAATCATATAAAAATTTCATATATCTTGATAGATATGAAAAAGTAATTAAAACCCCTAAAATAACAATACCTCCCTCAAAACTAATCATAAAACCTTGAATGTGTTACTATGACTTCCTTAAAATATTATTAAACTCTAGTAAAAAAAAAAAAAAATTTAAAATAGATTTAAATATATTAATGACTCCATAAAACTAGGGTTTTGTGCCTCATAAAGTTTCTAAATCAAAGATCTGATACCACTTGTTATGATCCACACTTATAATATTTATAATTATGTAGAATATAATATAGACAAACACAACACAATAGATATTTATGGGACAAGATACCCAAATATTCAATATATGTAGAAATATAATAATTACACTTAAGGTAGGGCAACACCGTACATTACTCTGAAATGACCCAAAAAAATTTCATTTTGAGTGTCACTTTGTTTAGAATGCAAGCAAAATTAAGAACATAGTTTACTAAGCATGGTTAGGATTTGTATAATGCACCCACAACCCATAACCAAAGTTATGCATGTATGATTCCATTCATACACCATTTCCAATATTCAATTAATCAAAACATATAGCAATGCATTTAAAATCCAAGACTCTCAATGCCAAAAATCATTACATAAATAAAATCAAGTATTAATCATAATTGGATCAGCAAATACAAAGCATGCCCACACCATTTTATAGGAATGTATAAGCTTTCAAATATGTCCTTGCTCATTTAACTTCATATATATAAGAGATATGAAATGATACTATCTTATACAAATATTTATACCAATATCTCATAAATTTAAGGCTTACTACATGATGTTTAATCATATACTCACGCCTTAATCAATTTAAATAAATCCAACTTGAAAGTTCTATATGCATGACATCAATTGATCTCGCAATACTAACTTTCCAAATCTTTCTTAGGATAAACATGTATGGTTGTAATATCAAGTTCTTTACTATGACTTAAAGAAATAATTAAATATATAACCATTCTAAGTTGATGCTATAAGATCAACAAGAAAATAAGATAACTCTAAAAAATCATGCTATAGGATGAATATTAAATTGCTATAGGATATATGTATTTTAATAACAAAATACAGTCATATTTAAACTCAAATTTCTTAATATTTAATAAAAAACAATTTAACTATGCATTTTGATGGTTAAATTGAGCATAATAAAACACAAAAATCATTTTTAATATCACTTTATAGTTTATGAGAAATAATTATATCAATTTTGGGTTTACATGAAAAATACATGTTCTTTGACATTGTTGTGAGAATAATACATGGAAAGAGCAAATTTCAAACATACTACAAAAAAGCATTTAGTCACTAAAATTGAGTAAGAATAGCTCCAAATACATCATAAAATTCTATAATGAAAGAGTAGCCACCAAATGATACATACATCACCCTGACCCATTTTATGAGCTCTCTAATCAGTGGCCATCACCATCCTAACCGCCAACTGGGTGGTGGAGTCAAGCATTCAGGCTTTGGAAAAAAGTGTGAGCAAGATATTTTAGTAATAAATGAGCAATTAAAAATAATCACACAACATCATCAAACAAATGAACCATAACATCATGCACCAATAGTACCAGTAATAATACACCAATTTTTTTATAAGTGATACTTGCATAATGGTCTGTCAGATCTATCAAGCATCCAACATAGGATGAATCATCTAGATCTACAATTTTTATTTTTCTTAGCCAAGAGAAAATAGTATCCCATTCATGTTTTGACTCAAGTAAGCAAAATGAAAGGGGTAAACTAAGAGAAAACAATATCTTTGCATCAATGCCTCTAAATGCATCAAAATCTAGTCAAAATAAGCCAAAATAAAAAAGGCAAGCTTGGCTAAGGTGCCATATTTTCATAGGCTATCATTAAAGACCAGCAAGGTCAAATAAAAATAATAATGGTAAAAAACCAATAGCTAAAAATTAATTACAATAGAAAAGAGGCATCCATTTGACCATTAAACAAAATCTACATATAAAATAAAACACCCACCATGCTATTTTAAGACAACATTTTTAGCCATAAATAAAATAGAAATAATAACTAGGGCTTTAATATTTTATCCCAAAAAGCATTCAATAATAAATCTAATTTATTTTAAACCTTGTACACTAGGTAAAATTTAACTCATGGGTAGGCATGAGAATCAATCCAACTCTATACAACCACAAAAAGATAAATTCCAGCAAAACAAAATTAATGCATCACTTACTTGGCACAAATATGTCCTATGAAGAAGAAAATAAACTTCTCTTTGATTACCCTTCACTAAAAATAAAACTCTTTCCTTGATCCATTTCATTTCTTCCATGGCTAACTCTATTTCTCTCCCTTTTATCCATGCACAATTTTTTCCAAGCCATTAAATCCTATTGGGATGAATTTCCATCCATCATTACTCTCCATGGCTGCCATTTTCCCTCTAAGTTTTTTCATCCAAAAACCAATGTAATAAAAAGACATTCTTTTCAAGAAAAAATAATTTATTCCTCTTTTAGATGAAGAGTCAACCCCTAAAATCCATCATTTGTCTTAAATATTAAACGTTTTATTTATTTATTTATTTATTTTTTCTTTCCTTCTTTTTATTTATTTATCTATTTAAAAATAGACACTTTTTTAAAACTATAATGCATGGCCAAAGTCCACAACCCCTTAATGGTTATCATGATGTAACACAAATTTGTATTTAATAAATAACATTAAGCATGGGTTAATTCTTTTAATTCTTTCCCAAAGATTTATTAAATCAAGAACACCATAGAGTCCTACTCCATTATAATGCATGGCATTAACCTTCTTAAGGCTTCTTGGAAATAAAACCAAGATAAGAAGACTTAGATTAAATAATTTTAATTATAATATGATCCATAGTGGGCAATAAGTTAACATGCTTGAAATTATAATCAAAATATTTGAGCCCCTTAACAGATCAAATAAATAAAATGATAGTTGAGATAAAAATACATCTTATCACCAAGCCAACACTCACAAGTCACCAAACAAAAAAAATAATAAAAACTAAAAGTGGACATAACCATAATCAAGTGAGATAAATAGATGAAAATATCAATCAAGATTAAATGAATAAAAAAGTATAAAAAGAGAGACATAAGGCATGATACAATTTCTCAAAGACTATATGGCTCATTATTGTTATGTTTCTTATCTAGTGCTAGTATTACCCAGCTACTCATTGCCTCCACCATTATTACCCCAACTATTGAAATCCACTGCTAGCCTAGTTCATGTACCTATGAGCCCTGAAACCACCAAAATATGACATAAATAGTATCTATTATACATAAATAAAAACATGTATACATGTAAATATTAAGTTTATAATCATCATAATATAAAACTATATTGATAGTATCATTAATATGTAATATCAAAGTATATTGTTACAAGGTCAAAGTATGTTGTTGTAAAATATTAGTATGTCTCTATAAGATACCAATATATTTATGTTAGATAATAATATATTGCAATAGGATAAAAATATATCACTATAAAATAAAGATATCTCATTATAGGATAACAATATATTACTTTAGGATAATAGTATGTTATTGCAGGATAACAATGTGTTGCTACAAGATCAAATCAGTCACAATCTATATGTAAATATCAAATGATCAGCACTCAAAAATATGTTAATACATATAATAATGTCTATAAAAAAAAAGACTCAAATAATAGATCATGACATCCTCCTCCCCTTCATGAGGAGTCATCCTAATGATAAATCAAAATAACCATGGATAGTGTTGTTTAAAACAACTGCATATCTTCTCA
Organism: Torreya grandis; assembly: GCA_037957365.1. Taxonomy (NCBI): domain Eukaryota; kingdom Viridiplantae; phylum Streptophyta; class Pinopsida; order Cupressales; family Taxaceae; genus Torreya; species Torreya grandis. Next base: position 1,601,576 of record JARHVA010004174.1, read on the forward strand.
TGTAGTATTTATTTCACTCAAAACGTCCCATTGAACTAGGACTTGCTGATTCTCTATGTTCCTTTTAATAACTTGATCATCCATCTACTGATTTTAATAGTATACTAGTTTACAAAAATCACAATAGCTAAGTGCAAAATTTGAATCCTTCAAACAAGAGATTCATTAGTTCATGTTTTTTTAAATAAAGATTCAAAAATTTCTATAACCAATGGAGAAAGGATCAAATCAAAGCATCCAATAACAATTATACTTGAACCTTTTTAAAATTTTAAACTTCATATGAGCAAAGGTCATGTTTTAGAGCACTCATACATACTTAAATTTCTTAATTTTCTTACATAATTTTAACATGATTACAAAAATTAGAATCAAAATGTTGAAACTAAAGTTGTTTCATGTTATAATTTACCTCATAAAATGGACATAATGTCTACAAAATTAATAATTTCATAGTTGAACTTGAAATATTTTGAATATTTATGCTCAATCACCAACCTATAATTTATAACAATAACTAACTTAGCACAAAAATAGCTAAATTTAAGGTATTTTACATAAAAATTAGTTATACCCCAAGCATAACTTTGTAATATTCACCATAATATATAAAATATAATAATAATAATAATATTTGTTTTAAGGTCCTTACACCACTTTATAATATTATTAACACAATTTATTTTCATTCATCTCAGAATGAAATTAATAACTAGCTAACCATGTTGTTTTGGTTACCTAAATTGACATTATTCATGGGTTAGTGCAGCATCTGGCACCAACAACATCGAATATTAGAGAGGCCATCCTAGGCACTCACATACAACCCTTAAGGTTTTTAGCATGTTCTCCCTTAATTTTTTTAGCTCACATGATGGTTATAAGGATCTTAATCCCACCATCATTTTGAAAATAATTCTTGACAACACCCAAATTTTTTAAAACTACCTAATCAAAATTTTACATTGCCCCTTCTAAACATAGGCATACATGATAGTCATGCCTTTAAATAAATCATAATATCTACTTTAATAATATTCTCTCATTAAAAAAAATCTATTTCAGAACATAACATGTGTTCATTTACAAACCAACATGTGCCTACATTACAAGTACAACTTTGCTATAATGCATAAGAATCTAATTTATAGGACCAATTAGTACTTCACAAGAATACATCAAAAAAAATTACACATATGTTATTTTTACAACAATATTTGAGATATGGGTAAGGTAATACTTAATCCACAAGGTGACAATTATTCATGAATATCCCATGGCCAAATTGTGGCACACATGATGCACACACTTGAATGAATCAAGTGGCTACCTCATGCAAAGGGGAAAAGAATATTTTAAGCATATGAGAGACTCCACTTCCTAACCCATACCTGGTCTAAATCAATGTGGATATAATGTTTCTTTACCCTCAACCTCACACTTGTATCAATGCTCATCACTAGAGTATCAATTCAAGATTACACCACACAATACAACACTATACCCCAACAGATTTAATTAGTATGTTTTTTTGAAAGAAAAAAGTTATATCACAAAGGAATTCATGATTACATTTCTTCATATAAAGAGTTAACAACATAATTTCACACTTATTTTATGGAATATACATGAAATAATATTTGATAACATAAACAAATTACAAATTTACATGGTATAACATAATAACATATAACATTGAGGTTTACACAACATACAACAATTTTACATGCAATGAATAAACCATATAGAATATGATACACATGTTTATTCATTTAATTCGATAATTTATACCAAAGTTATTTTCACATCAAAACACAAAAGCATGTTTACAAGTGAAGTACAAAGGTCCATAAATCCCATCAGATCGCTCGATGTCTAGATGCCATCCAAATGACACCAAATATCCATCATAAGTATCATGTAATTAGTCTCAGGGATCTAAAATTTAACATCATCTTCCTTTAAGAAAGGGTTTATTCTAACAAGGCCCAAAATATATATCCATAAGTCTCAAAAAGTTGCCAACTAGGTTCATGTCTCATGGATTAGATGGCTCACAATATCTAAAAACAATAAGATATCCCCAAAACTCTCTAAATTATCCAAGAAACTCAGTCACATTCACCCTCCCCCCCACTTGACCCTCTAGGATTGAGTCACACCCTTAGTCCTCCCAAGACTATCATACCTTGAGTATCATATGAGGGCTCATCTAAATAAGCTATCATCAAATACTAGGCATTTATCCTTTTATTCCAACCATAAACTTATATCACTAGTACCCCAATTAACTTGCCCAAACAAGTGAATGGTTGACTAACATTGCTTATCCTATGTAGTATGGCCTTGGGAAGGGTGGACTCAACCAAGGCTCAAGGTGAAGGTTAATATCATGAAAAATTATAGCTTTTCATAATCATTAGTTTTAGCTAAAATTCATAAATTCTATCACCTCAATATCATAAAACATAGTACTTATTTACTTTAAGTTCACATGATGGCTGTAATCAACCAACCATAATAACATTTCAACCAAAAAAAACTTCCTAGTCTTGCTTACAAGTTCACCACTTTGGACCCAATAGTTCTACCCAAGCACTAGTCATAATGCTTCTTTTAAAAATAAAAAAAAAATTACATAGTTGCAACTAGTCACTTATAGTGACACATAAAGGCAATCAAAATATATACCGTCTTGTCATAACTGTAAAAAAAATAGCCACATAAAATCAATAAGTAATTATTCTTTTGGAATAAATTTTCTTATAATTTACCCAAGATACATTAGTAAGAATAACAATATCTTATTTTATAATCATTTCCAAAAATTATAACACTACCTCATATGGCTTTATTAATAATTTTATGCATTTGGTGTTTAATTACACCACCTTCTAAGGGCAGATTTTCCTTGAAATAACCTTGCTCAACCATGAACATATTATGCATGTTGAGTCATCTTACTCAACAAAATATCACTCACCACAAGAGTGCTATATTAGCTTAATAATTCATGTATTTAAGCATATTACACCTAAATATTTAATTTATATGAACAAAATATTATTAAAATTCTACCCATAATAGTCATTAATTATATTGGGCATACCGAGTCCCAAATATTTTATAATTTTCAAGATGGTTAAAGGAACTCAACACCTATGATATGAACCAAATATCAACATTCAATCAAATAAACTTTTTTGATCTTAATTATAAATCCACTACTTTGGAAAAAACAATGTTTCACAAGCATTAGTCATGAAACGAAACTCTTTTTTAGCATATACTTGTGCCATACAAATTTGAATAATGAGCTAGAATACCATTCCAACCTTTCTTAACTTGTTGAACCTTAATTCATATTTTATTCCTTTATTATCTACAAGGATTATATTTAGCAACAAAGGTATCTATTTAAGACAACCTTGATTTAGAAATCAATTTATTAGTTCAAGGCAAATATAGTTAACATGCCAAGAATCACAATAGGCCAACTTCACCAAGTTTCCAATTAAGTCCTTAAAATAAAAATAAGGCATATTAATTATATTTAAAACTTCACTTAAAAAAGATTAAAGGTAGCCACATAAATCACATAAGAGCTATGAAATAGCTTCAACTATAACTTAGTCTAATATAGGACTTGAGAGAGTAATTTCCAACTTAACAAACCATTAGCAAATGAATTAATATTCATATAACTCACCAAGTGGTCTTGATAATAAAAAAATTATTTCAAGGTTCTTCTCTTCTAACATTAAGTTAGCTTAATGCATATCTAATGGAATGGTAATGGTAATCAACAACCATTTAAATTTATCAATCCAAAAAGATCAAATCAGTCCCCAACTAGCAAATATTTTTAAAACCAAATGATTCACTCAAGTAAATCAAGTATACTCTCTTCCCAACTGGCCTCCCAGGCATAAGTCATCCCATAAACTTTTAAGTACTTAATGTCCCAAAAAAATTTCCAAAAATTATCAAATAATTATTCTAAATTCTAACAATTGTCTTTTATCACCTTAACTCATATTGGCCCACCTATACAGATCAATCGGTAGTCAAGTGAGACCCATATTAATGCAACCCAAAATTGGAAAGGGGTGACTTCAAACAAGGATATGGATATCAACATATTTTAGTTAGAGAATCATTAAAATCTCATAGGGTTATAATATAACCTAACAAAATTTTATCAATTTTGGCATGCACACTCACACACACATATATTCTACAATATAAAAAATTTCAACACTTTAAGCTTGCACAAACAAAGCACTAATTAACTCATCCAAGAGGTTAAGTGAATTTATAAGGGTCACACATTACCTTATCAAGCATATAAGACATGTATCAGTCTATACAAAGCATATAAATCTAGCCTTGGTTTATTATGCACTCTAGAATATAAGGTTTCAATTCAATCTTCGAAAGATAACAAAGACATACAGGTGGCATTCAGCCACCATAAGGCAAACACTTACCAATTAGTAAAATAAGCCTCCATAAGGATATGTACATCCAAACTAGGTGTATTTATAGCCACCCAAAGTACATTATATCACACAGTAATTTTTTTAAGGGTATGCATAATCATATAAAATTTCAACTAAATTTTCAAGCACATGTTAAAATAAGTGAAATACAGCAAAACTTAATAAAAACTTTTAAGCATAGGCTCTGATACTAGGTGAAACAACCCAAAAAAAATTCTTTTTGAGTGTCAATTTATTCAAATTATAAGCAAAATTAAGAATATAGTTCACTAAGCATGAATGGGGTTTGTATAATGTATCCCCAACCCATAAGCAAAGTTATGCATGTATGATTCTATTCATAAACCATTTTCAATATTCAAGTAATCAAAATACATAATACTGCATTTAAAATCCAAGACTCTTAATGCTAAAGAATCATTGCACAAACAAAATTAGGTCTTAATAATAATTGGATCAGCTAAGAAAAAGTATGAAAACATAATTTTATAGGAATGCATAAGCTTCCAAGGATGTCCTTGCTCATTTAAATTCATACATATAAGAGATAAGCAATGGTACTATCCTATACAAATATTTATACCAAGATATCATAAATTTAAGGATCATTATACCATATTTAATCATATCCTCATGCCTTAAATAATTTAAGGAAATCCAACTTGTAAGTTCTACATGCATGGTGCCAATTTATCTTGCAATACCGACTTTCTAAATCTTTCTTAGGATAAATATGCATGGCTACAATATCAAGTTGTTTACTAACACTTAAAGAAATAATTAAATATATAACCATTCCATGTAAATACTACAGGATTAGCAAGAAAAAATGATAAATCTCAAAAATCATGTTGTACGAGGAGCATTAAACTATTGCAGGATATCTCTATTTTAATAATAAAATATAGTCATATTGAAACTAAATTTTATCCTTTAATATTCAATAAAAAATACTTTAGATATGTGTTTTAAAGGTTAAATCAAAGATAATAAAACACAAAAATTATTTTTAATATCACTTTACAATTTATGAGCAACAACTGGATCAATTTTAGGTTTACATGAAAAATAAAACATGCTCTTTTACATTTATACAGAAATAATACATGAAAAGAGTAAATTTTAAACATGTTACAACAAAGTATTTAATCACTGAAACTAAGTAAGAACATATTTAAGCACATCATGTAACTCTAAAATGAAATAGCAGTCACTAAATGATCCACATACCACCCCAACCCATCTTATGAGCCCTTCAATTAGTAGACCTCACCACCCCAACCATCAGCTAGGTGGTGGAGTCAGGCATTTAGACTTTGAACAAAGATGTGAGTAAGATATTTTATCCATGAATGAGCAATTTATAGAAATCACATAACATCATCAAATACATGAACCAAAATATCATGTACCAATAGTGCCAAAAATAATACACTAAAAATCTCACAAGTGACACTTGCATAATGATCTACTGGATCTATCAAGCATCCAACATAGGATGGATCATCTAGATCTATAATTTTTATTTTTATTATCTAAGAGCAAAAAATAATACATTCATATTTTGACTCAAGCAAGAAAAATGAAAGAGGTAAAATAAGAGCAAATAGCTCCTTTGCATCAATGCCTCTAAACTCATCAAAATCTAGGAAAAATAAATCAAAATAAAAAATAAGCAAGCTCATCTAAGGCACCATATTTTCAAAATCTATCATTAAATACCATTAGGGTTAAAAAAAAATAACAATTGTAAAAACCCAATAGCTAAAAATTAATTAAATTAGAAAAGAGGAACCCATTTGACCATTACATAAAAACCACATAGAAAATAAAACACCCACCATGCCATTTTAAGGCAACATTTTCCAGCCATAAATAAAATAGAAATAATAACTAGGGTTTTAATATTTTATCCTAAAAAATATTGAATAATAAATTTGATTTATTTTAAACCCCATACACAAGGTAAAATTTAACTCACACCCAGGTATGAAAATCGATCCAACTCTATACAACCATAAACATATGAACTCCAGCAAGATAAAAATAATGCATCACTTACTTGGCACAAATCTACCCTATGAAGAATAAAATAAACTTCTCTTTAATTACCCTTCAAAAATGAAACTCTTGTCCATATTTGTTTCATTTCTTCCATGGCCAACTCTATTTCTTTCCCTTCTATCTAGGCACCATTTTTGTCAAGCCATTAAAGCCTATTGGGATGAATTTTTAGCCAACATTAATCTCCATGGTTTCCATTTTCCCTCTAATATTTTTTCCCCAAAAACCAATGTATCAAAAAGACATTCTTTCCAAGTAAAAATAATCAATTCCTCTTTTCGCTGAAGAGTCAACCCTGAAAGCCATCATTTACCTTAAATATTAAAAAAATTGTTTATTTAAATTTACTTTTCTTATTTTAATTTATTTATCTATTTAAAAATAGATAAAATTTATTTTTATTTGAACTATAATGCATGGCCAAAGTCCACAAACCCTTAATGGTCATCATGATGTAACACAAATTTTTATTCAATAAATAACATTAAGCATGGGTTACTTTTTACCCATAGATTTATCAAATCAAGGTCATCATGGAGTCCTACTCTATTATAATGCATGGTATTAACCTTCTTGAGGCCTCTTAGCAATAAAACCAAGACAAGAAGACTTAGATTAAATAATTTTAATTATAATATGATCTACAATGGATAACAAGTTAACATGCCAAAAATGATAATTAAAGTATTTAAACCCCTTAATAGTCTGAATAAAGAAAATGATAGCTAAGACATAAAGATAGCTTATCACCAAGCAAAAACTCACAAGTCACCAAACAAAGAAAATAATAAAAACTAAAAGTGGACAAAATCATAATCAAGTGAGTTAAAAAGATGAAAATATCAATCAAGATCAAATGAATAAAACAAGATAAAAAGAGAGACATAAAGCATGCTACAATTGCTCAAGGACTAGATGACTCATTACCATTATATTTCTTATCTAGTGTTGGTATTACCTAGCTACTTACTTCTTCCACTATTATTAACTCAACTACGAAAATCCACTACCACCCTAGCTCATGTACTTGTGAGCCCTGCAACCACCAAAATATGGCATTAATAGTATCTGATCTACATGAATAAAGACATATATACATGTAAATATGAACTATATAATCATCATAATATAAATCTATATTGATAACATCATTACTATGCAATATCAAATTATATTGTTGTAGGATCAAAGTATGTTATTTTAGGATAACAATATGTCACTATAGGATAATAATATATTACTATAAGATAATAGTATATTTTTGTATGATAATAGTAAATCATTGTAGGATATAAATATGTCACTATAGGATAACAATATATTGTTGTAGGATAAAAATGTGTTGCTGTAGGATCAAATCAGTCAGTATTCATATGTATACATCAAGTGATCAACAATAAAAAATATGGTAATATATATAATAATGTCTATCAAAAAAATATTTAAATAGCAGGTCATGGCATACTCTTTTAGTAAATAATAACTCCATAATGTCTTTTCGAGGGGACAACTTCTAATATCCTCTTACAATAGAAGAATCAATTCTTACTTCATTAATTTAAAATTATATTCACCTCTTTTATATAGACTTCTATATAACTATCAATGGATGGGTAACCTTTTAATCCCAATGTAGGCTATCCATTACCTAGTCCACTAATTACATAAGTTACTCATTTATCTTAATATATTAGACCCATATAACTAGCTAAGGGGGATGTGTGCAATATGTCATCATCTCCATCAACCCTTTTAAATTAATATATTATATACCTAGGTACATAAAAAATGGTTTAGAGGTTGAATTTGTTTTAGACCTTAACACCTCATGTATTGAGTGTTGCCTACATACCATTACTCTAAGGAGGGATTAAGCTCCATGCAGTTCTCTCATGCCTATGATGGTGTGTATGAAATACTGGTGTAATGTTAGATGGTTATGTAATTATTATGTGATTAAGTTATTCAACTATGAATTCAAACCTTGTAAGTGTACTTTGATTTAACATAGGGTTAATATGGATGTGTATATTTAGATTTGGGAGAAATAATAAATTTTATCTCAATGTGTAATTAGAATTATGGTGTTGTTTAATGTGGAAGCATATTTTTATGAAAAATTAGTTGAAAATGTGTATTTATAGTGATCAATAAATAATTCCTTCAAATATGGATTAATAAACATTACAAAATGAATTTCTACATGTATTTTTAATTTGAGCAACTAGCCTTTATTTGATAGGATGATGTGATTAGGGGAACTAGATAGGACAGGGGAGTGCTCTTGTCTAAAGAGTGTGTTATTATCTTGGGATAAAAGATAACTAAGATGGGAATATCAATCAGTTATAAGATAGAATTGAGTTATTTTGAATAAGTAATAGGGACATTTTGAGATCATTAGTTATAGTTAAGAATGGGTCATTTTTATATAAAGTGAAGGAAGACAATCAAAAGATTATGGAATATGGAATGAGCTAAGTGGGTATAAAATGGTGGTCACAAGTACACTATTTCAACTTAAATGTTAATTTATATTTTTACATTTTACCCACTTTCAATCTAGTAATTTAAAAAATTGAAAATACTAGAGTAAAATTAATTTGTGTACCTAAACTTACTTATGAAGAACATTCTTGAATGTAGGCCACAATGCTAAATTATGCTTCAATTTTTTTGTAATGAAACATGTATATCAATATTTACATAAGATGGAAATCAATAATTAAATACAAATAAATTTATATATCTGTTAATAAGTAATGAATACACATGATTAGGTACACAAACCATCATGTGTTTTTTTAATGTATAATGATGACTTAAAAGGGTAGGACCTTTGGGTATTTATTATATGTTAAATATATTATATTGGAATATTCATGCCCCAATCCTCATTAAAAAATTATTGTGCTTAAGAACTCAAGGTGTGATTGAATCGATCATTTCATACCCAAAGTATTAACATGGCTTAGAATCCATGTATGAACCCCAATGGATAATTCTTAGTGAAAATATTGGTGAAAAAACTCACAAAAAATAGGTGAAAATAGGTGAAATAACAAATGTACATAAAATAAAGTTAAATTCTAGGTTAAAATTGGCAAAAACTAGAGCAAAAGATAGCATGATTTGAGTATGGTGTAAATAACATGGAGAATGACATGGGTTTCCATTCCATTTGTGGAACTAGTACAAAATTGTGTGATGGGGTGCACATATGTCATGAATATTCCCTAATATGATATATGGTGTATATAGATTCTATAATTGAGATATAGTAATTATAATTCTTAACAAAAACATATATGATAGCCAAGAACACATACCACATATGATGCTCTCAAAATGAGTAAATCTAAGATAAAACATTATTTTTTTAATAAAAATCTATAACTGGGTATCTTATTATAAACTATCATGTACCATCTATGATTATAATAATTTATAGAAGTTGATATTTTCTTCTTAGTGGGATAATAATGAATTATTATGGACATGGATGGTCTGTTCCCTTATCCAAATTAAGCCATGTTATTAAAAATTAATTTATAGGTAATTTTCATGTATGGTCTATGATAAATTATGTACAACTTTAAAAATTATGTCTATGTATTGTATTGTAGGAGCTTAGTAATTAATACAAGCCATTATGTATGACACATATTTTATGATGAGTTATGGAGCCTATAAAATAACTTAAATCAAAATAGAAATTTATGAAAATATGTAAATTTGAGTAGTAACAATAACATATAAAATTATAGAATCATCATATATATATGAGGATGAAATTTTTAATGTACGATGCATGTGAAAATAAGCATACATAGTGACACTATCAAGATAAATGTTATCAATGAATAACATAGATAAGCTATTAAAATGATTATATAAATATGAAATATAAAACTTTGGGGAGGGATATGTGATCTTGATCATAGAATTATAAATGAGGAAGATTCATGATGTCCATCATAAAATAAAAAAATGAGAAAACATAGTAAACAAGTGTCATGGCCATGACACACAAACAAAGAGTACATATAAATCACAAAAACACGTAAAGGAAGGCCGAGATAAAACATGCAAGGGACATATTAAAATGTTTTTCAATCATATATAGAAGAATATAAGTAGTCTTAAGTACTAACACAAGGAAATTTTTAAATGCCCATAAGCCAAATTAGAGAATACACACATGAAATGAATTAGGAAAGAAAACATGAAAGGAATTCATAAACATGTATAATTGATCAACATTATAAATTTTTATCATTAATATATTTGGTAATAAATAAAAAACATGGGGGAAGGCCAATAAACTAAAACTAGAGGGATGATAAGAAATAGCAAAAAGATGACAACATGTGGCAATAGGAAGGAGAGTCATGCCAAGGAAATTTAATAGGTGGTTGTGTTTATTTTGTTTGGTCTAGGTCTTTTTTGATAAAATTATGCTAAATTTTTACATTTGATAGGCTGGTTGACCTTGTTTCATTTTTTTTGTTTGTAATTTTCCTATTGAATAGTGGTTTTTAGGTCCCTATAAAACTTGAGTTTAACCTATCAAATAAAAAACTTAATAATCTAGGTAGATGTCAATGTGAATGTAAGTAAGAAATATCGATATATTTTGTGCAATGTAAATAGTTGAGATATGAAAAATAATGGATAACCAAAATAGATATAAAATGTGTAAAAGGATGCCCCAAGTGAATTTGATGTATTAAAAATAAGTTGGAGTATTGTGACTTTTTTATTCTAATAATTGTTAACCTATGCTCACTAGGATGATACCAATAGACAAACAATAACATGGTGTGATACTATCTAGGTAGATCAATTTTGTCTATTTTTTAATTTATAATTCTAAGTTATTAAAATAACATATAAATATATCTATATATGGTAAAATTTATGTTATGCATTCACTTATGTACACTATGTGAAGCATTGTTTGATAAAAACTAGATAAACTAGAGAAATATTAAGTATACTAAGCATAAAATACTGAAGCAAGTAACTACACAAATAATGCATAGGTCTTGATTTTTATTTTTCTATTATATATATATATATATATATATATATATATATCAATAATATTATAATCTATAAATCAAACAATACATCCAAGGGATGTGGATAATCAAAAGGTAGATCTAGAAAAATATCATGAAGTGTTGGGTACTAAATCTTGTCAAATTCCCATATATCATCATCATTTTCATCATCACACCTTTTATTATTTATAACTATAGCCTTATCTTTGGTTTTTTTTTAAAAATCCTATGCATATATATGTATAGAATGTTGTTCTATTGTGTAGGATGCCTCATATGTGGCTTCTAGGTAAAACAACTTTGATCCCTATCCCTCGTTTATAAATCTATGATTGTCATCCATGCCATCATGAATAATTATAATTGTATTATCCTTAAATTTGAATGTAAAACATTTATATGGATTATCAAATATCATGTAACCATTGTGGATCCAATGTGGCAATTATCTGATTTTCTATGTTCATGACAAAGAGTAGTGTATCCACCACTTTGGGACCACATGCAAGTGGTACTATCATGTGTCATGTTGAATATTTGAAATGTAAATCTTTTTGAACCTCATCTTGATCATGCCCTATCCCTATGTTTTGAAATAATTTAAGTGTGAATACATTTGGCTCTATGTCCTCATCTATTTCCACACATTTTCTATATTCATTCTCAATGACAACATGAATAGTCAAAGTATTAATTTTGGAATGCTTGTAGTTTATACATGTATGACCTCATTTTCTAACCCTAGGATATTTTGGTAGGGGATGTATAATCTAAATGGTGCATTTATCCTTATATTTCTAAAGTTTCTATTGTAATTCTAAACAAGTATTTGTAACATGCCATGTTATTATTTAAAAAGTGGAGAAGGGTTTTCTCTCTTGATTTGTCAACTTGAAGGTAGATCTATGACAAACTATTTAAAAAAATAATAATTCATTGTCAACTAACATATGTAACATCACATGTGGTATATACTATTCACTATTATATTTTATCCTAATAACTACAGCTATATCCATGAATCCCACATTATTAACTGAATATGTGAATGGTGAACTATTAGTACCTATGATGCATTGATCAATATATTATTCCTCATGCTCTCTATAAATGTTTGATTTGATAAAAAATTTAGTCCATGGGACACCTGGTATAATTATATGTTGTGTTTTATCTATGCAGAAACAAATATTCTTTATTTATCCACATCTGAAGTGATTATTTTTTTGTATCTATTACACAAGTATGAATACCTTGGAATCATCTCTATACTCACCCAAAACATATGACATGAAATTTAACCTACATAAATAATCATAAATTTTCATTTGTATTTCATTACTATCTTAATTATAACTAACATTAGAAGCATCATCAATGCCATTAATAGATATGCAATTTGGATATTCTAATTTGACTAATAAAGGTAATTGTTATAGATGTTCCTCATGGTCTAACTAATAGTAACTTTGTGGGTAAATACTCATTTCTAAAATATATAAAATCTTAAATATCCTTCAAAGTGTTTACAATAGATGAAAAATAAGAAGGTTTTATGTCTTAAGGCATAGGTGTCTAATTCAATGCTTGGTACAAAATATCCTTGAAAATGGTAGCTTTTTGAAGTAATTATAACATATAAATAGTATCTAGTATATTCATTAATTTCTTAGTAATATCATATCATCTATGATAGTTGATTAGTTTTATTGGGTTAGGTTGGGAATGAAGAGGAATTTATTGAGTTGGTTCCTCTTGCCTTTCTTGATGAGGAATTCAACCTCATTTAGTGAAAATAGTTTGGACTATAGGGTATACTATAATCCTAGAGAGAATAGTAGTATAAGAAGGATATGAGTTAAGATAGTTGTGAAGTCAAGGGGTAGGAGGAAAAAAAGGAACTCTGAGCTCTATGACATCTAGTAGTAACATTTGGCAAGTCAAGTTAAATAATGCAATACTAATCATCGTAAAAATAATCATTACTAAAATCTTGAATGATATACGTTTTAATCTTTATCTTAATAGTATGTATCCATTAGCTCACATACATGTGAAATATTTGACAAGTGATAGGTAAGGAACATGTAAATATTACTAGAAAACTTTGGACCAAGAAGTGATAAATATATTCATTTATTATGATAATTATGGATACAAAAATTAGAAAATTAGAAATCTAAAACTATAATGGAAGTGCTAAAAATAGAATGAAGGCCATAATGGAAAGCTAGGGTTTTGTTGATGTTCAAGAATAAGTAGGTTCACCAATATGTTTTATCAAAATTTATTAAATAAGGAATTAATTAACTGAACTAGAAAATTTGATGTGTAATATCAAAATGCTATAGATATGAAATTAAATGATACAAATTTATTTAAAACTTACTATGTTTGGAAAAGGATAAAAATGTAAGTGTAAGAAAGAGATAACTTAGCTAGAAAGATAGAATGTAGGACTGAGGTAGATACTATGAAACTAGTTGGGAGACTCTATGATAATTCTATGAATTAGGAACAATGTTTTTCTTACTTTCCAAATAAGGTTGGTAGATTCAAATAGGGGTGTAAATCACTATTTTCCTTATGGTGCAATGCCATATTATAGGATTTTGTGTTATATGATTGATATGGTAGGTTTAGTTTTCCTATATGACCTTTGTGACTATGCATGATCTCTTTATCTATTTCAAAAACTCTAGTGTGCCATATTTTTCACTTTTAACCCTATCTTGATAGGAAAATATGAATTAATGGAACCACATGAAAAAATGGTTAGTATTTGAAGTTGTTATAGAACTCAACACCCCCTATGTTGAGCACTACTTACATACCAATACTATGAAGAGGGATCAACATCAATGTAGTTCTCCCATGTTGATAGTGGTGTGTGTGAAATACTGGTATAATTATATATGTTTGTGAAAATCTATGTGATTAAGTCCATCAATGGTGACTTGTGACCTTGGAAGTGTCCTCAAACTTTAAATTAGGGCTACTAAGGATGTATGTATTTATAATTGGGACAAATAAGGAATTTTATTTTGAAGCTCAAGTAGAAGTTTGGTGATTTTCAACATAGAAGCCTCTTATTATGAAAAATGAGTTTATTTTTTTTATTTATAGTGATTAACAAGGAACTATTTTGGATATGTATTAATAAACATGTGGGTTAACCTGTTACATGACTTTGAATATGAACAATTAACTATTATTTGGTAAGAGGATGTATCTGATATAACTGGATAAGACTAGGGAGTGCTCTTATCCAAATGGTGAGTTGTTGTTTAGGGAGAAAAGATAATTTAACTAGGACTATGAATTAGTTATGATAGGTTTGAACTATTTTGAATAATAAATAAGAATATTCTAAGATCAATAGTCTCTCATAGGAATTGATCATCCAAATAAAAAGTGAAGGAAGGTGGTCAAAATACCATGGAATGAGGCATGATCTAAGTGGGTATAAAAGGGTGGTCACATGTACAGTGTTACACATTAAATGTTAATTTATGTGTCTATATCCAAGTAACCTACTAGTTTGATGAACTTAACATCTAAGAACTTGATGATTTATTTGTGACATAAGGTGGAAACCTTAGGAGGGAAATTTTGTTGTTTTTGATGCATACATTTTACATTTGCATTTGTTATGATGTTATATAAAACTAGGCTAGGATAAATGTGGGCATGTATTAGTGTGACCAAGTAAAGGATTTGTGATATTTGTCAAAAAATAGGTTTTAATTATATTTCTTGTCAATATGAAGTTTTTTGGAGATAAGAATTGGTTGAAGAGAGGTATCCATGCAATAATTGTTTACATAGGTTTCTTTAAAAAGCATGCCATTTCCATCTTAGAAATGATATGGAGATGAAGGAATCTTAGAAAGAGGATTAATTTTTGGATTAACATTAAAAATGAACACACTAAAGTGAGGAGCCTTTTTCTTAAAATTTCCAAGCTTATTATGTTGGCAAGGAAGTTGGGATTTATAATGTAGAGTAATTATAAGATAGCTTCATCGCTAGGAAGCATAGGTAAGGATTTGTATTATATAAAATGTAATTTAAGATCAAAAATTTGATTACCTTTATTTTCAACCTTATAATGTATTTATATTACAATAGTAGGTTTAATGTCTAAGGTAGTTGTCAACCAAATTTGACTTTTAGGTCAAAATAGGGCACCCCTAGTAAAAAAAACATTTTTACCCATATAAGGGGGTATAATATATTGTAATAAGGTGTTTTATAGGTCATTTCATGCCTCTTAATGTTATAATAACCTTGGTCACTCATTTCATTAGTCTATCATGTCATTTGGAGTCATTTTAAGGGTCTAAATGGTGCATTTAATGCTTTATACAAGTTTCTTTAGAAATGTGCAAGTGTAAAAACATGATGTCATCCAAAATGTGTCATTATAATTATTAATTAACTATCACTAACTAAATATTGGTAGGTGTTCAATAAGAAAGTCAATTTTTTTGGAAAGGAAAGAGAAAGAGGCACTTGTATGGACTCCTTGGGAAGTGTGCCACTTTGAAAACATGTAAAGGTGACTATCCATATACAAAAAACTCAAATAAATGTTTTGAATGATATTAATGTTTCATTTCCAAGCCAAAACTGTTCAAATCCCTTGCCCTTTTTGGTAGACTAAAGTGACTTGCAAGTTTTTGCTTGGTATAGCTAACACTGAGGATTTCAGGTAGAATCCTTTTGGGAGGTTAATAAAATTATATAACTTAACATAAATATTTTTTTTTGAGAAATTGTCAATCTAGATTCATGAACCATCCATTAGAAGTGGACTATTCAAAACTACCTATCAGTTTGTGTACCCTTCAAGTTTTCCTTCATTCTGGGCAAGTCCATACAAACCACTTGCTGAGTTTACTTAAAAAGATTTTTTGGATTCATATTATAATTAATTACACACTTTATTTCATGTTTCATGATTTTTATAGGTGATAACCAACTCAATTTTCAAGAGGGTGCAATTTTCTGAGTTGTGGGCAGTTTCATCATCTCCATGAGTTTTGTGTTTTGGTCATGTCTTCAAAAGATGGATTTTGGTTCACTATCATGTTTACAAGGTTATATAAACCTACCTTCACCTTTAATATTATATATCCAATAAAATTTCTCATTTTTGGAAGTCATGCATTACTCATACCCACAACCTGCCAAGCTCATAGTCTTTTCCTTGTTTTTTTCCATTCATATCTATATTGTCAGGTATGAAGAGCCTCTTATTTTATTCATGAGGTTGTTTTTTATATTTCAATTAGTTTTTATGTGTCAAAGAGTAAAGATAATATAATATAAATTCCTCTAAAGGAAGGTTAATAGAGTAATGTAGTAGTCACATCGAAAAGCTTCATAGAATCATTTATTAGTAGTCACTTTTAGACCTAGAAGTGCCTACCCTATTGAAACATGATTTGAGTATGGCTACAAAGATGTTGGAGTCTTAGAGTGAAAGGAAAACATAGGCCATTTTTGGCTTAACGATCAACACAACCTTGAAAGGAGACTAAAAAATCTTGAGTAGTCATTTTGAGATGCTCATATCTTTGTTGAGGCTATATATGGGAACCACAGAAGTTCAAGAATGTTATTAGGGTCCCTTAAGACCACATTTTTGGAATTAGTTGGAAACTTTAATGTCAACATTTTATGTATCATATTTAATACCCAAAACTACCCTAAAACCTTTGGAAACCCTTAGCCAAGACCAGTCTTGAGAGATGGAGTTGGATAGCCAATCAAATGGAATAGTTTGCTCTAGAACCTATTCGAAGTTGAATAAGACTCACCTAAGGTCCTTCTCATAACATCTATCTATATGAAATTGTATAAAAAAGGGTAGAAACAACCTTTTTCTCACTATTTTATGTGTTGTGATGGCTATAAGAGGATTTAAGAGATGAAACAAAGTTTGATGGAAATCTTGAGACTTTACAAACCCTCAGCCAAGACCAGTCTTGAGAAATGGAGTTGGATAGCTAATCAAATGGAATAGTTTTCTCATGAAACCTATTATAAGTTGAATAGAACTCACCCAAGGTCCTTATCATACCATTTATCTATATAAAATTGTATAAACAAGGGTAGAAACAAGATTTCTCTCACTATTTTGTGTATTGTGATGGCTATAAGAGGATTTAGGAGATGAAACAAAGTTTGATTGAAATATATGACCCCACAATGTAATATTGATGCAAGAAGACATAGATTTGGGAAAGTGTATGTTTTAGTTTATTTCTTGGTCTCAAGTGTAGAATATAATTGGTTGGAAGTCATCAAACTAATTTGGTGTATCACTTCCATAGTTTAAATTTTATTTCATATATCCTTATCCCTTTTCACCCCCAAGAGTTAGTAGTAGTTTTAGTGAAGTGGTACATCAAGGAATATATCTCTATTTAGAGACTCACTTCATTCCTTAGGCTACCCACAAGCCTAGAAATTATTTGATTGTGACACTTGGATAAGAAGAGCCTTGGCATATCCTTAAAGGGTGAAAATCCAAGTGACAATAGTTTTTGGCATGCCTAGAGGGATTCTTGATCCAATAGATTAGGATATTTTTGGTGTTGTCTCTTGATAATCAGACTTTAGAGGCATCTTTATAAGCACCAATGGTGACTCTAAAGACATATCAATTGGTTAAGTAGCCCAAGTGATCATTTGAATAAATTTGGTTTTTCTTTATGTTCTTACTTGAAATAAAGTTTCATGGCTGCCTATGGGTATGAATTTTGCTCTTTACAAGTTGGTGAGACAATTCAAGCTTGTGCCACCCCATACCAATATGAATAGGTCCTTGGTCAATCCCACCATGACCATTTTCAGCCTTTTCATGAGTTGTATCAATCTTATATCTAGCCTTATCAATGTTTTGCTCCTAGTCAACCTAATCATTTCTCCAATTAACCCATTTGCAAATTCAAACAAGCAATTTTGGTGTATCAAAGGTATATGTTGGAGCTAGATACTAGAAGGGGATATGGTCAAAATATTCCTAATATTTCCATCCATCAAGTGAGAGATGTATTAGATTTGGTTAAGAGAGAATGGGTACCTATAGAGAAGGCCAATTGAAAAAGGCTCACAAGTGAGATGCTTGATGTGAGTGGTTTAGTATCTTACTTGGAGGATATTCTAGAAGTTCATGAAAGGTAGCCTCACCAAACCTATCAAAGTTTATACCCACTTCCCCAAGCTTCTTATCAGCCATACATAACCCCTACTCATAATCCAAATCAACCCTATCAAAGTCACCCTTTTCCCAATCATTTGGAGAAGAGAGTTGAGAAGAAAAACCTTATGTTTGAATCCAATCTTGATAGATAGATTGAGTTGGATAACATGCATATATAGTAGTCCATGTTTTCAGCAAAGGAAGTACCATCCCCATCACCCCAAAAGGAGACCTCTAATTCTAGCATCATGAGTCGGAGTAAGGTAGTTGAGTCTTGGGGAAAGAAAGAGGAGAAAAGTCTTGTCAAAGAGTATGAAATTGAAGAGAAGCTTGATATTATACAAATATCTCTTATCATTCCTCAAGAAGAGAGTTCCAATCTTAAGATCATGAGTTGGAGTGAAATATTAGAGTCATGGGGTAAGAAAGAATAGAAGAGCATTGCCAAAGAGTGTGAAGTGAAAAATGAAGCTAGTCCTTCTCATGTCCCTCCCACCCTTCCTCAAGAAGACTTCATGAGTGTCTATGAGTAGGAAATCACCACTGGCACTCCCCTTGGTGAACAAAAAGATAATTAACAAGCTTTTGATGAGGAAGAAATGATCATTGATTATTTTCTTAATTTTCAAGATACCATGTGTTGGGTGAATATTTTGTTAGTCAGCTATCTGATTGAGCAAAATAGGTCTTATCATCCACAAAAAAGGATATTGGTCAACCTTGTGTGTAGGTTTACTACATCAAAGGTGGAAAAATCTCTCCTCTCATCAAGGGGAGGTTTCCTATAAATATGCAGGAGCTATATACTATAAATATATGCAGAAAACAACACTCAGGGGTAGGATACACCATCCATCTCTCTTCCTTCAGAGATGATGTTAAAAAACAAAGGAGAAAATCCTAGTGAAAACACTGAAGGAACTTATCTTATTTTAGAAGTGTTCTTGTTGGAGACAATAGGAGTTCTTTCAGGTAGTGATAAGAAACTAGCAACACAAGTGCAGTAACCAGCAAGATGAAATAGAACACAAAGTTTCCACCTCAACTACCCAGAGTATAACACAAAGGATAATGGGGGCACAAAGTCATCCTAGAATCCTCAACATAGAAAGAAACTAAAAACACACACTGAAAATAGTTATGAAAGCACATAGTCTTCACCACAATTGATTTCAGGACACCTTCCTCATTACTTTCACTAGTTCTACTTGCCAAATTAAATAAACAAGAACACATTCAGAAGACAAACATAAGAACAATATTCTAAAATGATACAAGATATGACAACACAAAGTCTACAAACAACTTGCTTTCTCATTTAGATAAAATTATATGAACAACAATCTGAGCTCAAAGTCTCAGTATTCACCTTTCAATTTGGGTAGAGTTTTGCTTCTGGTAATAGGAAGATCTCCTTAAAATAATAAAAGAGATTACAATATATAATAGCCAAGAAAGACTTGGTGCTTTGTTTCATGGATTGGCCCATGCTGTGCATTCAATGCCTTGAATGCATTTTTAGTTCTATTAGGGGGTTACATTGAAAACAGGGCAACTATCTTAACTATGGCATGCCCATTCCTCTAATATGTCTCTTCTTTAGTATGGAATATCTAGTCCTTTTCTTGATGTCTGCACGGCTGTCTAATTTTCTGTTACTTCATGGAAGGAAAAAATAGGCCACGTCCTTGATTTGTCATACTCAAGAGTCTACTTGATCAACTATTTCACCTACTAGAAATAACTCCCTTGAAGATATTTTGGCCTTTCATTCTTTCTACTACGATTTGAGCCCTTGGGCTATCTTTTTACCTTTCTAGTTTTGTCTTTTTCTATAATTTGAGCTCTCAGGGCTTTATCCTCAAATTTGTTGGCTCTTTATGCTCTTCCAGTAGTGATTCTTCCCTTTGACATTTTGGCCTTTGAATGCATTCAATCCCATCATCCTCCTTAGCAATTCCTTCATGTCTTTCCTGCTTGCTTTGGCTACTTTCCATTGATCTCAACAAGTGACACATGGCATTTTCCACTTTTGAGAGTCCTGCAGAAGATGACACATGGCAACATTCACTTACTTTATCAACTCACCCAGGACCCACCACAGTCTTTATGAAATGAAAGGGAGAGACTGCAGATGTTGACACTTGGCAGCTTCTGTCGAGCTTTTCAAGGGACATGTGGCATGTTCCACTTAATCTAGCAATCACATGGATCATGACACTTGGAGTGCTCTGTTATCAGGCTTTTTCCTTTCAGGCATTCCTTTGGTTAGGCTTATTTCCTTCAAACAAATGTCTGAAGGAATTCCTTTGGGATTTGCCTTAGTCATTTTCCCATGGAAAATACTTCTAAAATAATTCTAATGGCTCTTTCACTTAATAATTTCCTTCAGACAAAAATTTTGAAGGAAATGTCCCCTATCGGCCTTTGAACAAATCTGAAGGAATTCTATCTTTTTGGTTAGTCGCTTGGTTCTTCCTTTAAGTTTTGTGCTTTATTTGAATTTCAACGGATATTACCTTACTTTAAATTTGGCATCTACAGGGCTGTTAATGGTCACTAGCTGCTTGAACCATGTTGAACCTTAAACCTTTGAACCCACTAAAAGTACATTGGTTCATTGGTTCATCGGTTCATTCTATCTCTTTTGTTCCATCGCTTCCTGGTTATCTCACTTTCCTACTCCTTGGTTGAACCATCTGTTGAACCACCTATTTACAGCTTCTTTCCTTGACTGAGGCCACCTTTAAACCTTTGAACCAATGAACCATTGAACCTTGAACTCTTTCAGTTCAAGGTTTAATCGGTTCATTGGTTCATCATTTGTCTGTCACTTCCTTGTTCTTTCTAAGCTCTTTGATCTTCATTGCATTGGTTGAACCTTTGAACCTGTGAACTCGTTGAACCTTTTGGTTCAAGGTTCAATAGTTCAATCAGTTTATTCTTTTTATTTGGCTAAGTCCTTTTGATCTTTTTGAACCAAACGCGTTGAACCATTTGGTTGTTGAACCTATTGAACCATTGAACCCATTGAACCTTTGAACCAAAGTGGTTTAATGGTTCAATGTTTCAATGGTTCAAGCCTTCTTCTCTTTGATAAGTGTTTTGAAGCCATTAAACCTTGAAGTGGTTGAAATTTGAACCTTGACAAATGCACTTAACTCTTGCTAATGATGTTGAACCTTTGAACCCATTGAACCTGTTAAACCTTTTTGGTTTAAGGTTCAACAGTTCAATGGTTCAATCCTTGCTTAGAAGCTTGCCGATGGACATTTTGGTTGAACCTTGTCATTGAACCAACCTTGAAATTACCTAAGTGTTGAGAGCTTGCTTCTTTCTTTCAGAGTCCATAGAAATCAACCTACAAAGCCCGTAGAACTTGGCCTGTAGAGTCTATAGATTCAAGCCTACAGAGTCCATAGATTCAAGCCTGCAGAGTCTATAGATTCAAGCCTGCAAAGTCCATAAATTTTTGAGAAATATTTGAAAAATGAAGAACTTGAATGCTCAAAACAATTTTTGAAATGGGATGAGAGGATTTTGGTCTGTAGGACCAAAATATTTCAAATGTTGTCCCAAAAATGAGTGATATTTTTGGGGGACAACAGTTGGCTCTAGTTGGGGAATTTTCTTTAGTTGAAAACTTAGAACAGCTAAGGGGAGTAGAAACCAAAATCTCTAGTGCCTTAAAGTGTGCCATTGGGCTATGGAGTCATGCTACCCAAAAAAGAAAGGTGCCAAAAATGAAAATGAAAAGCAAAAAATAGAACTAAAGACTATACAAATATACATATGTATAGATGATCTTATTTGGTACTTCAAGAATTGAATTACTTTAGATGCTACCCCCTGAGAGGTAGTGAAAATAGTGTTATATCTTGATAAACTAGCAAGAAGACATTTTCTCCCCAAAATTGGTGATGGGTGAATGGAACTCTCCACCAGGAAACCAATTTTTTGTGTCTTCCCTTTGGTTTTCTCCTCTTGCCCCACAACAAGACTTGACTTTTAATCTGAAAATCATAAATTTTTGCTCTCTTGGCAAAGAGTTCCTTTTCCTGATTTTGATGCACAATAGCATGGTCAATTACCATAATTGGTTGCTCTTCTGGTTCAGTCCAACACATGATTTGATTGTTCCCATTCAACACCTACCAATGATTGGCACTATCAGGCATACTTAGTGTTGTTCCATCTGAACCAATTCCTAGATCATCACTTACAAGATTTCCATTTGCTAAAACATGAATGTCTTCAATAGATAGAAAATAATTACCCCTGCTTGAAGACTCAAATAGAATTTGAGCTTTCAGCCTTGATGTCTGAGTGACAACACATTTCACCTCCTTCTCAGGAAGCAACCTCTACATTACACCTTTCATAGGGATTCTTGCCTGAGACAAGTCCATGCTTAATTCCCCTCCAACATCCTTGCAAAAGTTCCACCCAAGAAGGATGCTATATGATGTTGGGACGTCAGCCACTAGGACAGTCATCTTGATTCACTTGTCTGAAAAGGTGGTAAATGCAAATTGGGCATCTTTAATTTGCCCCAACAGTGGCACTTATTTGTTCTCCATGGAGAAACATCTCCCAAATGTCTTGGTCAGTGTGAGACCTAGAGATTCTACCACTTTAGCAGGCATGACATTGTTTGAAGCCCTAGAATCAATGATGTAATTGTTGAGCTGGTGACCATTTATTAACAGGGAAACATAAAAAGGCTCTATTTTCCTAGGGGTAGTAGGAGGAGTAATGACAATATTGTTTGGGATGGACATGTTCCTTGGGGGATCATGAGTTAATTTCTTAACCTCTTGTCTTGCAAGGATAGTTTGGTTCTTGATGCATTGAACCAACTTATCCAATTGCTCAGGATTGGACTGCAGTAACTCAAATTCAGACATTTAAATTTTGGTTTTCTTTATGTGGTTAATTATGTCAAATGTCTAGAATGAGCTAGGAGTAGAGGATGGAAATTCATCCTTTTGATTTTTGGGAGGGGGAGGACTATCCTGTGAATTTGAAGTAGAAGGCGTAGGGATATTTGAGGTACTTACCTTTATAGCAATCACCAGGTCCTTTGGCTAGAAAGGTAGAGTGGTTCCACGCTTAGAAATTGTAATTTTTGGTTGAGGTTGCTCCTCTATCTTCTCTTTGTCAGCCTACTGGGCTGACTGGTTCTTGTACTGAGTAAACACAACATATGATCCCTTGACTGCTTCACCTTTACTTCTAGGTTCATCTTGGTAATTTAGGAAAACAATGTGGGAGTCACTAGTTGATTCTTCTTGATCCTCCATGATGAGATCAATGCCATTTTTTGGCTTAAACTCAGGTTGGAAAGAAAAATCATGTTTTATTTCCAGATATCTAACTACTAAGTTATTTGGAGGTGCTTTAGGGGCAAGGTTCCTCTGTTGGGGGGGAAGATGATTTGGTTGCCCTTGATTCTTGGTAGCATTGCCTTGGTATGCCTAATTTAGGAATGTCCTCCTTGGCATATCCTAATTAGGAGAAGACATAACTTGGGCCATTTGTCTTCTGAGGACTTGAAAGTCATTTGCTAACTTCTGTACCATTTGATTAGTGGTGCCTGTAGGTGAGTATTCAAAAGATGAAGAGGGTTTACCTCTGTTAGGGTCTCTCCTTATCTTTCCTACCAAGATAAGGCCATCTTATACCTTAGTATCCAAGTCCTAAGTAGTAGTAAGGTCTATGTGTCTATCCCGTCTCAGTAAGAAACTCACTTCAAGTAGTTGTGAGTTGATGAAGAAACACTTGAGATTTTGAGGTGTCGGCTGGGCGATCATGGGAATCCTGTGCCTCAGCTTGTCAAACCTGGCAATGAAGTCCCTCATAGGTTCATGGGGATCCTTCTTCATCTATGTGAGCTGGGCCAACAAGGCATGTGCATCTTCTACATATTTGAACTTGGCTTCAAATTTATCTTTGAGTGTGTCCTAGTCAGTCACTGACTGAGCCTACAGATGGTAGAACAGTCTATAGCAATACCTTTTAGTGTTTCCATGAAAAGCTTGATTGCCACATCTTCAAATTCCACTCCTATTATGCCACAAGCTATGCTGAAGGCTACAATGTGTTCATCAGGATGAACTCTCCCATCTCCAAAGAATTTGGGAAAATTATTTCTTGAGTTGTGTGGAAGTTCATGTAGAGGTGGAGTAAGATTTAGTGGGCCAAATGAGTTACCCCAGGGGCCTTGAGCCATGATTTTATTATGGAAAAGGGGGATAACAAATTTGGTTAGTGTGTGGATAGGCAAAGCTCTGCTAACAATATAAAAGGAAGCTCTACCTTGTGTTGGTGACCTGATAGGAGGAAGACTCCTAGTTTGTTGAAGGTGAGGTTGTGGAGGAAACAAATCAAAATTACTCTACTGCACCAACTCAAATGCAGGGTCAACAACACCTTGAGATTTCTAGCTTCTAGTATAATGTGGAGTTGCTAGATTGTAGAACAAAAATGGAAAAGAGTAGGACCTACTTCAGCTTGAAGCTTGAGACTTCAAACTACGTGCTCTTCCCAGTGGCTCTAGTTTTGCAGACCAGATAATATAATGGGGATGAAGGAAGATGGTAAGGTTATAATGATAATGGGTAAGACACAAAATGGAGTCACCAGAGTCTATAATGGATAAGGTTAGGGACTACTTCAATCTAAAACTTGAGGCCTCAGACTACACGTTCATCCCCAATGGAGTCACCAAAAAACTATTGGGTGAATATTTTGTCAGTAAACTATCTGATTTAGCAAAAGAGGTCTTATCATCCATACCAAAGGAGATTGGTCAGCCCTATGTGCAGGTTTACTACATCAGAGGTGGACAAATCTCTCCTCTCATCAAGGGGAGGTTCCCTATAAATACACAGGAGCTATATACTATAAATATATGTAGAAAATAACACTCAGGGTTAGGATACACCATCCATCTCTCTTCTTTCAGAGATGATGTTAACAAACAAAGGAGAAAATATTGGTGAAAACATTGAAGGCACTTCTCTTCTTTCAGAAGTGTTCTTGTAGGAAATAGCAGGAGTTCTTTCAGGTAGTGACAAGAAACTAGCAAGACAGGGGCAGTAACCAGTAGGATGAAACATAACACAAATTTTCCACTTCAACTGCCCAAAGAGTATAACATAAAGGATAATGGGGGCACAAATTCATTCTAGGATCCTCAACATAGAAAGAAACTAAAAACACACACTAAAAATAGTTATGAAAGCACAAAGTCTTCCCCATAATTGATTTCAAGACACCTTCCTGATTACTTTCACTAGTTCTACTTGCCAAATTAAATAAAGAAGAACACATTCAAAAGATAGACATAAGAACAATCTTCTAAAATGATACAAGCTATGATAACACAAAGTCTACAAACAACTTGCTTTCTCATTTAGATAAAATGATATGAACAACAATCTAAGCTCAAAGTCTCAGTATTCGCCTTCTAATTTGGGTAGAGTTTTGCTTCCGATAACAGGAAGATCTCCTTAAAACAATAAAAGAGATTACAATATATAGTAGTAAAGAAAGACTTGGCACTTTGTTTCATGGATTAGCCCATGCTGTGCATTTAATTCCTTGAATGCATTTTTAGTTCTGTCAGGGGGGCTGCATTGAAAATAGGGTGGCTGTCTTAACTATGGCATGTCCATTCCTCTAATATGTCTCTTCCTTAGTATGGACTATCTAGTCCTTTTCCTAATGTTTGCATGACTGTCTAATTTGACATTACTTCATGGAAGGAAAAAATAGGTCACATCCTTGATTTGGCGTGCTCAGGAGTCTACTTGATCCACTATTTCACCTACTAGAAATAACTCCCTTGAAGATATTTTGGCCTTTCCCTCTTTCTACTACGATTTGAGCCCTCAGGCTATCTTTTTCCCTTTTTGGTTTTGTCTTTTCTTGGCATTTGAGCTCTCAGGTCTATATCCTCAGCTTTGCTGGCTCTTTACGCTCTTCCAGCAATGGTTCTTCCCTTTGGCATTTTGGCCTTTGAATGCATTCAAGCCTGTCATCCTCCTTAGTAATTCCTTCGTGTCTTTCCCACTTGCTTTGGCCACTTTTTGTTGATCTCAACAAGTGACACGTGGCATTTTCTACTTTTGAGAGTCCTGTGGAAGATGACACATGGCAACATCCACTTACTTTATCAACTCACCCATGACCCACCACAGTCTTTACAAAATGAAAGGGAGAGACCGCGGATGTTGACACTTGGTGGCTTCCATCAAGATTTTCAAGGGACACGTGGCATGTTCCATGTAATCTAGCCATCACATGGATGATGACACTTGGAGTGCTTTATTCTTGAGCTTTTTCCTTTCAAGCATTCCTTTGGTCGGGCTTATTTCCTTTGTACAAAATTCTGAAGGAATTCCTTTGAGCTTTGCCTTAGTCATTTTCCCATTGAAAATACTTCTAAATGAATTCTAATGGCTCTTTCACTTAATAATTTCCTTCAAATAAAAATTCTGAAGGAAATGTTCCCTATCAACCTTTGAACAAATCTGAAGGAATTCTATCTTTTTGGTCAGTCACTTGGTTCTTCCTTTAAGTTATGCACTTTATTTGAATTTCAACAGATATTTCCTTACTTTAAATTTGACATCGGCGGGGATGTCAATGGTCACTAGCCACTTGAACCATGTTGAAACTTAAACCTTTGAACCCACTGAAAGTGCATTGGTTTATTAGTTCATCGGTTCATTCTATCTCTTTTGTTCCATCACTTCCTGGCTCAATCACTTTCCTGCTACTTGGTTAAACCATCCATTGAACCACCTATTTGCTACTTCTTTCCTTGACTGAGGATGCCTTTGAACCTTTAAGCCCATGAACCATTGAACTTTGAACTCTTTCAATTCAAGGTTCAATCGGTTCATTAGTTCATCCTCTGTCTATTACTTTCTTGTTCTTTCTAAGCTCTTTGATCTTCATCACATTGGTTGAACCTTTAAACCTGTGAACTCGTTGAACCTTTTGGTTCAAGGGTCAATGGTTCAATTGGTTCATTCTTTTTATTTGGCTAAGTCTTTTTGATATTTTTGAACCAAATGCGTTGAACCATTTGGTTGTTGAACCTGTTGAACCATTGAACCCGTTGAACCTTTGAACCAAAGTGGTTCAATGGTTCAACGATTTAATGGTTCAAGCCTTCTTCTCTTTGATAAGTGTTTTGAAGCCATTGAACCTTGATGTGCTTGAACTTTTAACCTTGAAAAATGAGCTTAACTCTTGCTGATGACGTTGAACCTTTGAACCCATTGAGCTCGTTGAACCTTTTTGGTTCAAGGTTCAATGGTTCAATGGTTAAATCCTTGCTTAGAAGCTTGCCGATGGAAATTTTGGTTGAACCTTGTCATTGAACCAACCTTGAAATCACCTCAGTGTTGAGAGCTTGCTTCTTTCCTATAGAGTCTGTAGAAATCAACTTGTGAAGCCCATAGAACTTGGCCTGCAGAGTCCATAGATTCAAGCCTACAGAGTCCATAGATTCAAGCCTACAGAGTCCATAGATTCAAGCTTGTAGAGTCCATAGATTTTTGAGAAAGCTTTGAAAAATGAAGAACTTGAATGCTCAAAACAATTTTTTAAATGGGAAGAGAGGATTTTGGTCTGTAGGACCAAAATAGTTCAAATGTTGTCCCAAAAATGAGTGATATTTTTGGGGGACAACACCATGGATGGACTAGGAGAGGTTCTTAGTCAAACTTTGGTGACTTGTTTGAAGTCATTGGAGTAGGTTATACTCCTCTTCAAGGAGCCTATCATTTGGTCAAAGATGGAGAAGGTAGCATTGGGACTCAAGTAAGCATGCAAAGGAGAAACAAGATTTCAAATTT
The DNA here is from genome assembly GCA_037957365.1 of Torreya grandis. NCBI lineage: Eukaryota > Viridiplantae > Streptophyta > Pinopsida > Cupressales > Taxaceae > Torreya > Torreya grandis. The sequence continues at coordinate 1,630,293 of JARHVA010004174.1, forward strand.
ATCCTTTAAAGAGGTTTGTGAATTTTAGAATGATATATTTGAAGTCATAAAGAGGGGATATTACCTTCTAGAAGGAACTCATTAGTTCTTGAAGGATGAAGAAAGATCATACCATCCTAAAGCTTTTAAGGAACATGAAATCAATCCTTTTGAAATCATGCCTATAAAGAAGATGGAAGTTGATCATGAGAAAGTGAATAGGCAACAACATGAAATAAGTGATCATGTAAAATAAGAGTTAATTTCTTTGCTTAGATTGTTTGGAGTTACTTGTTTCTTAATGAGCATCATTCCAATGAGGTTGGTAGACTTTGTGAGAGGCCTAAATGTAGCACTGCTAAGAGATAAAAGGCTTATTGACTCATCCAATCCTTCATGCCATGAAATATGAGGAATATCAATCTTCCCTTTTGATCTAGGGGGAGGTATGTCTATGGTTAGTTGTACATAGTAGTTATCTTTTGTTTCTCCTAAATGCCTTGAGCACATGTGTGTCTTGTGCATGTTTTTTTAATTTGTTGTATGTTCCCTTTTCCTTTGTGTGATTAAGGTAGCCATTAATGTCTTGTTGATAAAATATTTGTAGTCAATGGTTAAAGTCTCTTATTTGTATCAGTCTTTAGATGACTCCATAATCCCAATGGACTAATAAGGCTACTAGTCTAGTTAGTATAGTAGGCATACTACCACCATAAGTCACCAATTTGTTGACCAATTTTCAATTTTAGGTCAAAATAGGGCACCCCTAGTAAAAAATTTCATTTTTAGGCATATAAGGGGGTATAATATATTGTTATAAGGTGTTTTATAGGTCATTTCATCACTCTTAATGTTATATTAACCTTGGTCACTCATTTCATTAGTCTATCATGTCATTTAGAGTCATTTTAAGGGTCTAAATGGTGCATTTAATTGTTTATACAAGTTTTTTGGGAAATGTGCAAGTTTAAAAACATGATGTCATCCCCCATGTTTCATTATAAGTCTTAATTAACTGTCACTAACTAGAAATTGGTAGGTGTTTTAGAAAAAAGTTAGTTTACTTGGAAAAGAAAGAGAAAGAGGCACTTGTATAGACTCCTTGGGAAGTGTACCTATTAGAAAACATGTAAATGTGACTATAAATATTACACACACTCAAATACACATTTTTAATGATCTGAAAGTGTCATTTCCAAGCCAAAATAGGTCACCTCCCTTCTTACTCTTTTTGGTAGACTAAAGTGACTTGCACATTTTTGCTTGGTACAACTAACACAGATGGTTTCAGGTATAATCCTTCTGGGATGTTTTTATCAACTAAGAGAGATAAAAATAAATATAATTTTTTTTATAAATGGTCAACTGGGATTTATGAACCATCCATTGGAAGTAGACTGTTCAAAACTACCTATCAATCTGTGCACCCTTCAGGTTTTCCTTCATTTTGGGTAAGTCCATATGAATTGCTTGCTAAGTTTTCTTCTAGATATTTTTTGTCTTCCTATTATAATTATTAACACACTTTATTTCATGTTTCATGAGTTTTGGAACTGCTAACCAACTCAATTTTCAAGAGGATGCAATTTTTTGAGTTGTGGGTAGTTTCATCATCTCCAGGAGTTTTGTGCTTTGTTCATGTATTCCAAAGAAGGATTTTGGTTCACTATAATGTTTAAAAGGTTATATAAACCTTAATTCACGTTTCATATTCTTTCTCCAAGAAAATTTCTCATGGTTGCTAGTCATGCATTACCCATACCCACAACATGCCAAGCTCACAATTTTTTCCTTGTTCTTTTCCATTCATATCTATGTTTTCAAGTATGAAGATCCTCTTATTTTGTTCATGAGGTTGTATTATATATTTCAAGTAGTTTTTATGTGTCAAAGAGGCAAGGGAAAACAAGATCAAGTCCTCTAAGGGAAGTTTTAAAAAGAACTATAGCAGTCATATTGAAAAGCTTCATATAGTCAGTTATTGAAGCTCACTTACATGAGCTTGAAGGATTTTTTAGGTTGAATGGGATGATATCACACTTTTTTTAATTAATTTTAAGTTTGGGGAGTAAATTTGAGGATATTAAGCTAATCCTAAAACTCATTATAGATAAATGACAATGCACATTGTCTATCTTCATGCTTACTGCCTGTATGTACAAGTGAACTTCTGTAGGTGGTCTTGATAGGGGGTTAAATGGTATTTTGAGTGTTTAAATATATGTCTCAACCTTACCTAAAGCCATAGTGATTTTAATACATCATAACCAACTTATAAAAAGTGTCTATAGGATAGTTTCAAGTGTGGAAGCATCTTTGAAGACAAGCTAACTAAAACTAAGACACAATCCTTAAAAAGAGCAAATAAAGGTCAATAAGATTTTTGTGATTAGCCTAAAATAGGAAGGTAAAGGTATTAAGTTGTCTAATTTAGCCAATATTTTAGTCTCTAGTATGGAATAGGACCTTATAAAATTTTAAGAGGAAAGGATAAGGGCAAGTTAGTATTTGAGAGCCTCAAACATGCTCTAAAACGTACTAAAATAACTTAGTAGTGTTTATAAGGTTGAAGAGAAAAGTGACTTTTAACACCCTAAAGGAGTTTTCCTAGGTAAGTTTTCAAAGCCACCAAAATGAAGCATTGAATATAAATCCTATTCAATATTTTTGACAATTTCAAAGAAAGCGTAAGCACACTTACAAGACCCAAGCATGCTCATGAACACCTACAACCAAAGCATATGACTGTGATGCAAACAATGGTAGATAAATTAGGTTGGATTAAGATATATGGTGCATAAACGTTAGTCCAAGGTGGATGTATGTGCAATATCCATAAGAATTAAATAAATCTTTATATTCATTAGGACCAAGAAATGCAAAACAAATCCACTAATACCTTTTGAGATCCTAATATACACCTACAACAAGGTTTTTCAAAAGAAAACACAGTCAACTGGTAAATGATAACATAGGTGGATCAAAGGAGAAATGGGTCAAGTAGATAGTATACAGGTATGGGAAGGTTAAAATATGTCTAAGAAGCATCTTGAGAGGGTTTCCAAGAGGTGATAAATACCTATAGAAAGGAGAAATACACAAATAGGGCTAGTTCCCAGTTAGCTAACTATAAATGGCTTTAGGAACTTTTCAAACCCCAAAATGTGAATACAAGAAAATAATTAGGAAATAAATCATTATGGAGGGTTTAATTGAGGTTTAAAAATATATTTTTATGCCTAAATATTTAAATGATAACCTACAATAGGAAATAAGGCAAAGACATAGTCAAAGTTAACCTCAATCTAGATGATCATGGTAATCATGAACAAACATAGTTTGGAAAGGGATAAGTAGTATATATGATTGAAAAGTGATCCAAATTTAGGTATAATGATACATTAAATTATAATAATGGTCTAAAATAAAAGGAAAGGACTCAAATCAATCAAAACACTATCCTCTTCCAAACACCTCTGCATAGTCTACCCATATTAAAACTTAGTCTTGGTTTTCAAGCATTTGAAGGGTCAAATTGCATTTTCAGAATATAAATTTTGGTAAAAATAATAATGACCACTTTTTTAACCATTTAAAATAATTTTTTAGTTGAGGAAAATAGGGTAGATACCCCATATTCTATCTCAGAACAGGGGTACTCCCCTCAATGCAAAGACATACAGGTTTAAGGAGAAGGGGTTCTAGGGAAAGTTAGAGATGGTTAGGAATATAAGGAAGTTTTTAGGGTTGAAACATACCTAAAAATAATTTATAGCCTCCCATAAAGATAATAAACCTAACATGTGGCCCAAATCACCTAAAGTTGCAATCAAGAAGGCTAGGTAAGGAGTAAGCCTAAGGGGCCAATTAAGGGTCACTTGAAATTTTAAGTGTAAGTAATATTTGTGGAATATTTTAAAATGTTTATAGGGTATTAATAGGTATTTTAAATCTATTTGGGAGAATTTAGACCACCAAGAACTCACTTTGAGCTTCAAAAGACAAAATAGGCCTAAGGTAAAATATGCAAGCCTAATGCCCAAATGGAAGGCTAGTCACACTTTTAGACCTATAAGTGTTTCCTACCCTATTAAAACATTGTTAGAGTATGAATATATGGATGTTTTAGCTCTTAGAGTGCAAGAAAAACATATGCCATTTTTGGCTTAAAGATCAACAAAACATTGAAAAGAGACCAAAAACAACCCTGAGTAGTCATTTTGAGATGCTCATATCTTTGTTAAGGCTAGAGATAGATAAGTTTAAGGTTGTTATTGGGGTACCATAAGAACACATTTGTGGAATTAGTTGGAAACTTAGATGTCAATATTTTATGAATCATCTTTAAGACCCAAAAATACTCTAAAACCCTTACAAACCCTCAACCTAGACTAGTCTCAAGAAATGGAGTTGGATAGATAATAAAATGGAATATTTTTCTCATTTAACCTATTTAAATTTGAATATGACTCACCCAATCTCCTTTAAATACCATCTATCTATACCGACTTGTAGGAACAAGGGTAGAAATTAGTTTTTTCTCATTGTTTTGTGTGTTGTGTAGGCTTCAAGAGGATTTAGGAGATGAAAAAAAGTTTTATGGAAATATTTGACTTTTAATAACTAAAAATATTAATTTAATGTCTTTAAATAAATCTTAAGTGTCTCAAATAGGTCCTTAAACTTAGCCAGTCAAATATAGCATATTGGGCAAGCTAGAGAGAAGGGAAACAATATTCAAGTAAAGTGATTTTAAGGTACCCATAATAATTCCAAGTCCATTTAAGGTCTTTAAAATTTTAATTCAATCCATACCATGCATTTTAATGGAAATCTAGATCTAATTTGGAATCCAAATGTGCAAGGTGCATGGGAGGGAAGTTTTTAGGATTACAAATGATGATGGTTGACTTTTAGTTGATTTGAAAAGACTAGGCATTCAACAAATTCATGGAGAGTAATGTATGGTGTCCATAAATTTCATTTCAATCATTATAAATTATCTTCATTAGTTATAGGATGTACAATTAGAATCAATCATGAATGTAGTTTTTGTATGCACAAGGAAGAGTTTTGTGCCACTTTACATAACTTTGATGACTTGTATGGACACTTGTTGCTTCTAAACATGAATGGTTCATCCCATGTAACTATCACATTCATGAATAAATCCTCCTCTAAGCTTTAAAAGTGTCATTGTGACCCTTGGGCTTCTCTCTCTCTCTCTCTCTCTCTCTCTCTCTCTCTCTCTCTCTCTCTCTCTCTCTCTCTCTCTCTCTCTCTCTCTCTCTCTCTAAGAGTTGGGCATTTTGGCATTATATGGAATGCCCCACCTAATTATAGTGAATCCATACTCATTTTTATAAATTTTGATAAATAAAATGAATAAGTTTTTACCTCTCTCATGACTATTAATATTTTTCTCTACTTGAATGTTAAATTTTCTTAGTAAAGACTATGGATTCCTTAGCATTGTACTTCATTCTTTTACCTATTTATATCCTCTTTTTGTAGGGCATGTGAAGTGTTCCAAGAGATGTCCATGACTTAAGTGAGTATCCTTTTCATTAGTGTCATTAAAGACATTTTTTCTAGTCATCCTATCCTTTTATATCATCTATGACCCCACAATGTAATATTGATGCAAGAAGACATAGATTTGGGAAAGTTTATGTTTTAGTTTGTTTATTGGTATCAAGTATAGAATGCAATTGGTTGGATGTCATCAAATTTATTTGTTGTATCACCTCCATATTTTATATTTGATTTCATCTATCCTTATCCATTTTCACCCCCAATAGTTAGTAGTAGTTGTACTCAATTGGTACATCAAGGGAGCTAGCCCTATCTAGAGACTCACTTAATTCCTTAGACTATCCACAAGCCTAAAAGTGATTCCATTGTGCCACTTGGATGAGGAGAGACTTGGAATATCCTTAAAGGGTACAAATCCAAGTGAAAATAGTAATTTCAAGGGATGAAGTAGAAGTTAAAGCATTTGAATGTATGATATTGGTCTAGCTAATAAAATTTTATATAGAAGGACTGGGATGAATTGTTTCAATCTATTTAGTATAATTCAAATGAACATGAGCCATTTATAATGTATCAGATTAGTTAATGTAGTTGGAATATATAATAGGATAAGGAACAAAGTTATGATTTATTTGAGTCTTAGTAACTTGAGGTTGACTATCCATTTGAAAAATGTGGTTTTACATTTGGAACATTTGAGAGCTACTATAAGCTTACATAAGGCTCATTTGTGAAGCCATTTATGCAAGGAGTTTTGTTGTATCTAAAGGTTAATTTTTATTATAAGTATGGGTTAATTTACAACATTATTTAGGGGAAGTGGAGTATCAATATTGGTTTCCCCAACTGTTATAGAAGAGGAAGGAAACTTATTAATACCACCACTCTAGTTTGGAGTGTAAATGGTGTTGTCATAAATATTCTTAATAACCTAGGCTAAATAGTATTGATCTTTATTTTGGTTTATTTCAACCATTTTAATTTCAATAAATGGAGAGTAGTTTTTGAGTAAACTTCACCATAAATATTTGTCTTCAATGGTGGAAAATGTGGGAAGAAAGAAACAACCCATGTATAATCTAAATGGGTTAAGGCTGATAAGAAAGATTTTAATATGTTACATCATGATACTAATAAGGTTGTAAGGTTGATGATAATATATAGTATAATATTACATAAAATAGATAGTATCGGGTAGGATGATACAATTAGTTTTGGAGTCTAGAAAAATGATTGCATTTGACTAGTTGATTTAGTATAAATAGAAAGGCATCTCTACTGGTAGCTTGTAAGAACTGACTATATCAATCTGGCCAATAAAATAGGATATAAGATAGTAAATTAGATCTTATCAGGATGGTCGATGTATTTAAAGAGGTTTAAATAAAATTATATTGTGATGGTCAATACAGTGGGATGAAATATGGTAATTGGGTATGTCAGACTGTATTAGGTTGGCCAATATAGTCAAGAAAGCAAATAAAAAATATTATGTTGGATGATATAGTTTGTTGAAATATGGAAAAATGAGACTATAATGGATTAGATGATGTAATTAGGGAGATAAACATAAGGAAATATATTAGGTTGGATGATTCATTTCACACAAACAATTATACCCTGCTAGATGATGTAGTTATAACACATAACATAAAACAATACCAGGATGGCCAATATAGTTTACAATATAACAAGAAAATTAGGTAGTAATTTGCATCTAACTAATTTTTAAAAACAAGATTAAGGAGATATAATAAAAGGATTTAATTTATAGTTTGGGCTCACAAACATACTTTCTTCTTCATTGATTGGTGTCACTCCAATGTTATAGAGCACTAACTAAAGAGGATAAATAATGCTTGTAGCCCACTAAACCCAAATTTTAGGGTAATGTGAGAGTAAATTTTATAAGATATATGTTCATCTTAGGTTCACCACAAAACCAAATAGATAGATGGTTTCCTAAGTTCAATAAAAATGGAATCTTGGCATTTCTAATATATTATGAGGTACATGGAAACTAAACTCCATGTATAACATTGTTTAGGGCCTAGGTCTTAGAAAAATGTTCCTTAATTCATGGTTCCAATAAAATAGGTCACCCACATAGCTAAAAATGACATATCTCTATGTTTTTTTAAAATTTCTATAACATATATTCTATGGAAAACCAAACAAAGAGTAAATAAAGTTAAAAAAAAATGTCAAAAATCAATTTTTAGCATTTAATGAATTTTAAAAAATAGATTTACAATGGTATTAAATTGGTCAATATAGTTAGAAACTAAATATTATGAATTAAAAAAAATAAAACTATATCAATTTGATTTATATAGTTTCAAACATAGAACATAACTATATCAGGCTATCCGATATAGTTGGTTGAAGAAAGGGAACTATATTAGGTTGGTCAATTTCATTGTCTAAAGCTAGTAAGGATGATGAAATATTCAGCTCAGGTTTACCAAAATGTATACATGGGATATAATTAAATTAAAGCTATCCTAGCTCAATAGACTTAGACTTGGAGAAGGATGATCAAATAGAGCCCATGATAATTAATTTGGGTAATGATCAATGAAATTAATAGATATAACAAAGGGTTGCCTATGTTGGAAATGCCAAGAGGAAAGGTTACAAAACTTAATCCTATGGAATACATAAATACATATCACTATACATATATGAAATTGAATGGTTTCAAGAAAGAAATGCAAGTATGCAAGTAAGGTAAACTAAATTAGGGGGAAAGTGCCATGGTAAACCAAATGGGGGTATAAGCAACCTAAAGTGGAATATTAAAATTTTAATAAATATGATATCCACAATAGTATTAAGTGTAGAGATAACCTATACATAAATACACACAAATTCATTCACTAAAAAACAAGCAACATATATCTATTAAATAAATAAAGGAATGAGTATAGGGTTAGAAATACTTATCTTTGAGTGGACCTGTTAAGCGTCAATCTCCCCTTGGCTCAAATGGAGCTTCAATAGATATTTTTTTGGTTGATTACTTAAAATGGTTGGACAAGGACTCAATTTATCCTCATTTAAGGACTCCAAATGACTCGTCCCATTGATCTCCAAAGGAACTATAAGACAAACTTATTAAAGATAAGGTTCTAAACCACAAACTCCTCCAAATATGACTTATGGTATAATTATGAGTGAGATTAAAGTAAATAAAGGGTATATGACATGTATGTAATGAAATATTACCCATATATATATATATATATTTATATTTATTTATTTAATACCCAAAACCAACCCTAAAATCTAATTTGATAGTATCATTTAGGCTGATATACTTTAAAGAATTTGAATGACACAAAACTAGATCGATGAAATGTAGATGTTAGAATATAAGATCATAACTATATTAGGATGGATGATATAGTATGTAAGGTAAAAAACTAAAAATATGATATTATCTAGGCTGATGTTATATCATATAAGAGAAACTATCACAATTGAATAGGCTAAAATAAAAGGAGGTAATTAGAAAGATAATAAAAAAAACTATATTAGCTATAATAATGATTTAATAATGATATAGTAGCAACATATCTATAAAATTACCATAAGGCTACCCACCCCTTTCTTGGTGCACCCTTTAAGGCATGCACTTAGGGAGATCAATGCTCGATAAGTTGCTACAAGAGAAAGTTTTAGTATAAGATAAAGTGAAAAATATTATGTGTATACACTCCCTTCCATGTCCATGTTGATGCATCAAGAATAAATAATGTATCCATTTTGAAATATCCTAGGGATAATAGAGTTGATCATCCTAGTTATTTTACTATCCAAAAGCTTACCCCATTTGAATAAAACTACACAATGACAAAGCATGAAGTGTTTTTTATTATTTGTACTTTTGAAGGTTCACCAATATTTACTTGATACACCATTTTTTTTCACAAACTATGAATTCCTAAAATATATTTTGAATAATCATTTATTACATAGAGTAATTTTAAGGTGGATTATACTATTTTAGGAGTTTTAATTTTCAATGATGGTTAAATGTAGTAAATATAATTATGAAAATGATCAATTATTGGAATCACCACATGAGAGGAGGAATAAAACATAGAATATGTTATGAGGGATGCTAAATTATATAAATTTTAATTCATATAATAATATTTAGTGAAAATAAATACTCTCTTTACATTAATAATTACCCATAGATAAAGATGAAGTAAAATAAGTAATTAGGGGGCTGCACTTCTTCATATAAGTTGATTGGTAAGGAATTATACTAAATGGGTTGTGAATAGGTAGTGAATAGTTGTATAATGGAGTTTGAGTGTGCACAATTAGTATAATAATGACATGAAGGGGTGGTAGGTGGCCATTATATTGGAGAGGCTACCATGTGAAATGTTTTTTTCTTTGGCCCATGGTGTCCAACTATTTAACCTTTTTTTGAAATAAGTATTAATATAAAAGAGATTAGTATAGTAAATTGATAAGTGAGCTAATATAAAATCATGCCAATTAAATGAATATATATTTTATTGATATTATAACGAGATATACCAAATCTAGGCATATGCTAAATATGGAAAGTACATCATTCATATTTTGATCATAGAAATATGAAATTATAATTATTTTATAAAATGATGTGTAGATAGATATAAGTATTAAATGTGAAAAAGTGGATTTTCTTAATGTCTAGATCCTATCTTTAGATTCTAAATATTAGCTTTCTATCAATCTAGAGAATTGTGTCACCCTATAGAAACTAGCATCAATGTCACTATCCTGATTTCAATGATTATATCTATATTACAATATAAAATATTTTATATAAATTACACATGCACCTATTATATGTCATTATCACCTTGTAGATTATCTATCTAGATTGTGCTTAGAGGTTATTGATATCACTCTTTGATCAAAATCTTAAATCCTTTAATTAAGGCATGCCACCTTACAAATTTAGGGTTGGAAGTCTCAAGTGAATTATATATGACCTTAAATACCCATCTATAAATGATAACTACCTAAATATACATATACTCTAAAGAGGGACTCAGACTGATGTCGTTCTTCCCCTTATGTGGGCTTGTGTGTGAACAATTATGTAATATGTTATATACTATTGCATGTAGTGATATAGATTGTATCTTGGAAAATACTACTAATGGGTTATTTATTTGATTAATTATACATGTAATATAAATTTTACTATGACTAATCTGGAAATAGGAAAGAATAGGGCATAATAGCTTAGTTATGTAACTAATTTTTAGTAGTGTAGTATAATCTTTAAAGGTTCATATTAGATGAAGAATAAGTGGGATTTAAATTTTATTTATACCACCTATTTTTTAATATTTCCCATTAGATTAATTAAATTAAATAAGTTGACTCGTACATATATAAATCTTTAAAAATTGAGTGTTTATAGGGAAATGACACACATGATAGAGTAGGGACACTAGCATCAATGCTAGCATCTAAGTATGAATGAAAATGTATATGAAGATAGAAAGTTGGTAAATTTATGTAAATAATAGTGAAGGATATATATAAAATTTTAATCATACTATGGGATACAAGTGATCTAGGTAATCATAATATTAGGTTTAGAATATAAGATAAACATTAGACATAGTGAGATGGATAATGATAGCCTTTCAGATATAAGGTGAGTTAATAACTAAAGGGTAGAGCCATAAATAATATTTTTTAAGTGTACAAGACTATTTTAAAATATAAATATAAATAAAGGTATCTTAATTTTCCCTTCACTTAATTTAGTAATGCATAATGATTAAATTACTAGGTCAAAATAAATAAATACATATCGTGGTATGTAGAACACACCTTAATTTTACGTGATCATTGTTTGAATTTAATGTATGTGTATGATCTATAACCAAGAGCATGTTACAAGTGTAATTAGTGCATATAATATGAAAATGAATAATTTTTAAATTTATTGAAAGAAAAGAGGAAAATGAAGAAGTACACATGTGCCAATGCATCCATGTTCCCCCTTCATAGTTTGCTTTAGTATTGATGCTTCCTAGCTAAAGCATTGGACAGAGTATCAAAACTAAACCTTGATAGTGTGAAGAAGGGAGTTGGATGGTGATCATGCCCCCAATATGATATGAGGTTAGTTGTTCCAAGTCCATCAAGAGCACTTAATTTCAATCACACAACTCAAATGTAAACATAATATAAACAATGTCACTTGAGTCAAATCTTGTCACCATATCAACCCCAAGGAAAATATAAGTAGTGAAAATTTCATCGAGAGTGTTGAAAGTAGATCACACTAATAAAATGATCCAACTATTGTAGCATATAAAATATCAAATGGTGCATCTTGATAAGTCCATTATATGAATAGTAATATGGTTCGAATAATGTATTTATAATTTTATGTATTTATATGGCATATGTACCTAAAATATGTCTTAATCTGAAGTATTTTTTAAAATATAACCTATTATCTATAAATTGTGTATAATATGTATCAAATATATGAAAAAAATTCCAAAATTTATGCCAAATGTTTAACATTTTGTACCAAGTGTATTTGAATCATGTAAATTGTATTAAATTTTTCTAATTCATGAATTGCATGTGTGTGGAATCATGTCTCTATGACATGATCCCACCGATATTCCCTCATTTTGAGGTGATAAGATTGAAAAGTTATAGTCACCTATCTCAAAAGTTTAATATAACTATGCCATATTTGTATCAATCATGTAGTAAAAAACATATAGTGGTATCATGTCTGAGTAAATGTATAATGAATCTCACAATATCAAATAACAAAAGGCCCTAAAATGCATGATATATAGCATGGTAACATCTAGAAGTAACAAGCTTAGCAAAAATCTTAAAACACACACAAGAGTAATTGATGTAACATAAAGATGGGTGTAAAGATACCATAAACAAGGGGCATTTTCAAGTTTTACACACTCAATGGGAGGACATATTCAAATGTCCACAAACCAAAGAAATAAACAAAACTTAAGGCACTATGGCCAACAAGAAAGGAACATGTTCAAATTTTATATAGTCAAAATAATGAAGCAAACAATAAGTATACTCAAGTAAGCCATTAGAAGAGATAAAATAAGTGATATATAAGCAACTAAAAAAAGTATAACATACTATTTCCTACATACATATGTTAGCAAAGTGTCTTATAGAACAACATATCAATTACACTCTATAAGATATTAACATGATTATAAGCATATATAAGTTTTAATATATAAAATCAACATGATAATGTAAAATTATACTAAAATAATATAATCTATATCAATCATGATCAATCGAAACAAGATTCCCCTAATGCATTATGTCATGTGGGAGGAGGAAAGGTCCAACATCTACATGTTCACATATCATGGATCTCATGTATGCATGTATCACACTTAGGTATGTATGAAACATATGTGTGTATAGAAATGATATTATATCTACTAACATAAAGTAAAAAAACATATACAAAATATTTTAAATATGTGAAATGCTAAATATTTTTGTATTTTTGAGTTATTTTAATATTTTCTTGAATATTTGATTTTTTTAATTATGTTATTTTTTTATTTTTGTGGAATGTTTGGAAAAAGAGTGGTAGCCAATGATCACATGTAATGGATGCTCATAGGGTGATATATACTCTGAATATGATATAATAGATTAGTTATGTTGCCAAGGATCATGTATATGTGCCAAATCTAGCATTGGAGAATCTATAATACTATGTGTATGCCACATAAGACTCTATGGTCATGAATTATAAGAAGTAAAAGTGGTTCTTGTAACCCATTGTCTAATTATTTATGATTTATTTATTGTAATATTTGGTCTTTGTACCCTCTTTAAAACATGATACTCTATTGTAAATAATTGGCTAGGCCATGGAGGTGTAAATCAGGACCTTGTATAATCCACTATATGTCTATGATGTAACAAAATCTAAAGTATTAGTGGCATAGGAAAGTGGGTTGCCTTTTGTATATCCTTTCATTAATTATTAGCATTAATAGGTTGTATAATATTTTTTTGTATAATAAAATATTCTTGTTGCAATGGATATTCATATTGAGTCAATGAAACTATAATTACCCTATTGACGTGAATATATTTAAGACAACCACATATTGTGTAAGGTATCACATGCAGATTATGAATCCATGTTCACCCCAATAAGATATCAAATACTCTCATATGTGGTATAACTGAAATTTTTTGGTCACATGTGTTGGACCAATTTGTAGAGGCAAATCAATCTCACTAAAAACTTCTTATCTTTCCATCGAATGATTTGACCATCTTGGTCAAAGGGAATAAATCATCCTATGTGTATCCAAAATGTGTGAGTAATTTCATGGTACATATATTCTCACTAAAACCATTATCAACCATAATACTATTTATATTTTTATGATCAATATGTTCTTGAATTAATAAGGAATGAAGATCTAAGCCATCATCTATGATTTCATTGTCATCAAATGAAATGGAAGGACTTTGAACCATACGATGTATCTCACATGTAAGTGTACCAATACCATATAATTGGTGCCTATAATATGGTGGAGGATGATGTGCATGATATTTCATTTGTAATTTTAGTGATTCTCTAGAATGATCTTGTAATTAATTATATAATATATTTTGATTTTAATGATCATTAGGTTGTGATCCTGAATCCTTTGGAGATCCTCAAATGTGAGTTAGTCACTATCAATAAGGTATTGTATCTTGTGATTTAATTTGAAACATCTATTTGTATAATATGTATTGATGGTATTCATAATAATATTTTTCATCATATCATTTTGGTAGAGGTTAACTTGTATCAACCACCATAGGAGGAGAGAGAGATAGATATGAGATGACACTCTACTAGCTTAGGAAGGAGTGAAGCTAGAGACTTGGGTAATTATGTTAATTGTATATTAGGTGAATTAGATAAGATGATTCTATTAGGTTGTTATGAAAATAGATTAAGTATTTTAGTTTCTTCATTTTTATCTCAATATATTTTACCTTTTAACTTGGTTTGATATGAAAATTGGTAGTGGATGTATTTGGTGTGTTTTCTACATACTAATGGTTTTTCAATGAAATAAGTTCCATTTATATATCATGAATAATATGTTATGTCATAAAAATATTTTAAATTATATAAAATAATAGATTCACACAAGGGCTCAAGCAAAATTTTCTTAAAAATATATTGAAGATCTTTATCTACCATTAGATTTGTCATTTTGGCCAACATTGTCTTATACCTTAGGACATAATACTTAATAGGCTCATTAGTTCCTTGTTTGATCTTGTCAATTTACATATGACATCTTTTCATCAATGTTGATTGAGAAAGGTGTAATAAATTGATCCACCTAAGGCTTGAAATCTCTTACTAATTGTTTTGGTAGATCATAGTTCCATCTATAATCATACTCATTTAGACTTATTTGAAATAATTTGGTCAAAATTTTTTCATTAGAAGCATAATCAAGGGATGTTTCATATAAATATAAAATATGATGCTCATGATCACCTTGACATCATAAATTGTGAACTTAGTTGCTAAAAAAATGGCTAACAAAGGGTGTAAACATATATTATGTGCTAGAGGATTATGTAATAC
Source organism: Torreya grandis (assembly GCA_037957365.1). Taxonomy (NCBI): domain Eukaryota; kingdom Viridiplantae; phylum Streptophyta; class Pinopsida; order Cupressales; family Taxaceae; genus Torreya; species Torreya grandis. Next base: position 1,645,474 of record JARHVA010004174.1, read on the forward strand.
ATCTTGTGAATTAGTATCATGAGTTGTTTTCAAATAATTTTTTCAATTTTGGTAACCTTACCTTCCAAATATTGAATAACTTGGAGAAGAGTTTATATAGTAGACCCATTGGGATTTATATTGGATACTTAAGAATCCACCTAAGGGGATGAGAACACCACATGTGTTGATGTAGGTATTGAAACTGATAATTGAGTTCAAACATTAATTTCTTCCCATGGAGGATGTAGTGATAGTTGTTTTATCTTTGGGGAATAATTTTTTGAAAACCTAACTTATGCTACCACTAGATGTAATATGAAATGTTGTGCTCTATGGGAGGTAGATTGGAACTTATTTTCCCCCAATATTTGTATCAATAGAGAGAATTTTTTGTTCACTAACACCTTTTATTTTTTGGATTCTAATATAATATTAAGGATCTTGTGGAGATCTTCAAGATTTTCATCAATGTGCGTTCTAAATAATGCAATGTATTTAAATTTCTCTTTACCAACTTGTTCATTATGATTTTTTTCATTTTTTTAATTATCCTCATGATTAGATTCATCTTCTACAATATTTTTTTCATTATATTTCTCATTGTCATTATTAGCACTGATTATTAGTAGAATTTGACATGGTATTAACTTGACACATTTTAGGTGGCCCAAGGGGTAGTTTAATATTTTTAATAGGAACACAGCCTATTATAAGAATATTATTAGGTTGCATAAAAATTATATAAAAAATATGAATAAATATAATAAGTAGAAACCTTAAAGTCTAAAATACTAGGGCAAACTAGGACTTGCACAAAAAGACTCAAAGCTATGGTTCACCAAAGCTTTAGCCATTTTTATAAATAAATATTAATATGAAAGAGAGTAGCTTAATCAAGTAATACTTATTATACACTAAAATTATTCCAATTAAGTTAATTTACATTCTACTAATTTTATGATTAATAATATTAAATTTAAGCATATGCCAAATATTAAAACTATAATATTCAATATTATGATAATAAAAATATCAAGGAGAAATTGTAATTAGATTATAAAATAATTTAAATCATATTTAAGAATTAAAATTACATAATTATATTGTTTTGAGGTTTAGATTCCATCATCAAATTCTGAATATTTGATTTTTTTTAGCCTAAACACTTGTGTCACCCTATGAACACTAGCATTGACACTACTTTCCTCATTTCATTATTTTTATCTATATCACAATAAAAAATCTTTTTTGGAAATTATACCTACACCTATTATATGTCACTTTCACCTTCAATATTATCTATCTGGATTGTATGCATATACTCTTGATATTATTCTTTGATTAAAAAACATAGATACTCTAATTAGGGCATGCCACCTTGTAAAATGGGAGTTAATAGGATCAAGTGAAGTTGATCTAACTTAAAACACCCATGTGTTAATGATAACTACCTATATATCCATATAATTTTAAAAGGGCCTCATATCGAGGTATTCTCCCCTTAAGTGGGCTCGTGTGTGAAAATTGTGTAATAAGCTATATGCAAGTGCATGTAGTGATCTAGCTTGTAACTTGGAAAATATTTATCATGGTATCTTAATTTTATGATTTATACCTAAAATATTATTACTTCTATGAGTGATTTGGAAATAGGAAAGAATATAACAAAATAGCTTAGTTTTTTACAATTGATTTTTAATAGTGTAGTTTAATCTTGAGATCTTCATGATAGATGAATAATGAGTGGGATTTAACTTGTGTTTATACCACCTATTTTGAAATATTTTTCATAGAAGGATTAATGAAATAAAATAATTTGACCCATAAATATTTAAATATTTCAAAATTTGAGTGTTTGTAAGGTACATACACATGCATTGGAGTAGGGACATAAACATCAACACTAGTGTCCATGAAGATGCAAAGTTTCTAAAGTTATTTAATTTATAGTGAATGATATATATCAATTTTTAAACATAAAAAATGCTAAATGTGATATGGGTAATCAAAATATCAGGGTTGGACTATAAGATAAGCACTTAGGCACAGTGAAATGGTGAATACGATCCTTTTGTCTATAAAGTAAGTCAAAAACTAAAGGTTACAGCCATGACTGATATTTTCCAAGTGTATAATTATAGTTTAAAATATAAGTCCATATATGAGTATCTACATAAACATTTTTCAATGATGTAAAAGATTAATTAAAAATATGTGATGTGTGTCAACACATTTGTAAGCCCAACTAGTAGGACAAAATGCCATTTTTACTATCATTACTTAAAAATATTTTGAGAAGTGGGTGATATATTTTCTCAAACCAATCTCCCCACCACATGTATGACTATAACACACTATATCATTATTGATATGGAAAATTTGACAAAATGGGTGGAAGTGGTGATAAAAAATAATAATACAATATCCATGATGGAACACTTCCTTTGGGAGAATATTATTAGTAGGTAAATGGTTGAATAACAAGAAATACATTGATCCATGACTTGATGATCTCATGAATATGGAAAAGAGGTGAATTTTAGTATCTAAAGAATGTAAAAGGATACATAAAATTCCTAACATGATATAAATATAAAAGGTAAAATATTACACAAGGGCACATATGATCTTTTATATGATTGTAATTATGCTAAGCACCTATAAAAACTTCATATTCACTAGATGGAGCCTTATGTAATACATGATATTTTTTATAATAGTACCTAAAATTTATGCACATTATATGGAAAAATTATCACAAGGAAACTTTAATGGGAGTAGGCACAAGTAATATCATATGTAGTTTTTAAAAGAGCCTCTAAAAATAAGTTTTATGCCATAATGTTTTTACTTTCATGTTTATAAGTTAATTTAATCATAGATTTTTTTATTATGAAAATAATTATAAATAATTTTTATTTCACCACTAGGATTATTAATGAAATCACACAACTATGTAAGACCAATTAGAAAATTCAAGTGAAGAATTTCATTAAGATCCTTATGCTAAATTTCTAATTATTCTTGGAAGGTGTTTTCCCACCATTATAAAATATTTTACATCTCAAAATTTGGTTTCATAGATTTATCTTTATATTTTAAATATTTTAAAATTATTTCTTCACATAATTTTGATGTGCACAATTCATATTTATTTCAACAATAGAAGGAGTGAATATCATACATTATTTTATATAGTATATGTTGATCATTCACAAGCATATTTAAACAAGTTCATGATATTCAAAGGTACTTGTTACACCAACATAGCTAAATGAATGAGTAATAATATATATATTAAAATAAGGGCACACCTGATGGCTAACAATATTAATGTGTTGGAGGACTAAGTGCATATTTAGTGTGGGTTAGATTAAGTAAAATTTCATATAATCAATGTATGAACAAAAAGGAAGATTGAAAGATGCACATGAGAATTTGATAAAGTATTTGGATACATGAGGTTTTTAGGAAAAGTGAGTGTAAATACAATGGGATACGTGTTTCACCCAATAATAGAAAAAATGTTAAAATTATAGATGATTCTTAAGGGAAGTTATGCAAGAGATGACATCACTAGGATTAAATGAAAATGTAAAGAAACCAAAATAATGACTATTTAATGGTAAAATATGCGCCATTAGGGTAATTAAAATGTCTTCAAATTCTATTAATTTTAATCTAAAATACATTTTCATCACCCATTGTTATCAAATATATTTTGAGTTTTAAATATTAAAGTGGATATAGTGAGCTAGGGAAATAAATTTCATACTAAATTTATGAAAATCAAGGTTTTAGAGACCAAAATTTTACTCAAAAAATGAATTCAAAGAATTTTTAAGATAAATTCAAAAAAGGGAAGAAATATAAATGAAAAAATAAAATAAATTTGAGGTTTTAGGGTAGGGTATACACCATTAATAAAAAATTAATATTAGAGGTGATTCCAAAAATTAACGTTTCAACCGAAGGGTTTTACAACATTTCAAGATCAAGGAGTTCAATAGAATCAATAGACCTATGGTGTATTATAATGAATTTAAAATGAAAATGTCACTAAGGAATAATAACTTTTTTATAGTTTAATGTATTTATAAATACAAAAATCTATTAGTTGGCATGACCTTTATTAAATAAGCATAAGAGGAAGTACATTTCTAAATAATGCAATACTTTGAGGCTTGTTTGCATAGAGAGGTTTGGGAATTAAAGGTGCATGATTTTAATCACCACATAGGAAAGAATGAAATTGAATTACTAAAGGATTATATATTATAAATTTAAAAATTAGGCATAGATGGAATGGTAACATTTGATGTACACATTAAAATGGCACTAGAGAAAATTAGCATTTTGCATATGTTTATTCATCCATACTTTGGAAAAATATAAAAGTTGGTGAGGTTTCTAATTTCATGTATACATGAGGATATGTTATATTTTGTTTGACATAATATGAAGTTATATCCAAAGTGCATAAGTAAATACATAGGTCTACCACACTCATTTAAATACATCAAAGTAGTTTTAGTCAATAACCAAGTAGTGGAGAGGGTGGGTAAGCCTCTCAAGTATACAAAAGAGAAGTACATATTACCAATTGAGAATTTTTTTTATCATGATATAAGGGTGATAACATGCCTTAATCATATATAAATTGTTTGGAAGTGGTAGATTGGATAACATAAACAATAATATCTCTGTATCACGTACCAAATGGGCATATCTAATACACAATTTAATATTTCAAATTACATTTATGATGATAATATAGAGGGAACATATGGGGTTATATTTTTATTCTATTGGTGATTTATATGATAAAAAATTATGATGGATATGATGGACATGCTTGGATGTACACATTTTGCTATTAGTCACTAGTTAAGAGATACCAAAGATATATCTGGGCTAGTGCCTAAAATAAGAACTATAAAATCAGAATTGATTGCTGGGTCAATAACCTAATTATATACTTAGGTAATGAATGAATAATACCTATAATTTTACTTAAGGCATATGAGATTTATGTTGAGTTTATAATGACGAGGCATGTTTCACTAGCAAATATTATTTTTAATTATTAGAATATGTTGGGCTAGGTTAAACTACCATATGGATTCTCTATACATTATTTTGGAAGAGAAATAAATATAGTTCATAATGAAAGGAAGAAGAAAATGGATACAACATAAAATTATGGGTAAATTATAATTCAAAAATAACTTCTAATGTGCCTCTTAAGTTTAAATTTGAATGATTAGAGTAAGTAGGAGGATGACTCAAATATACTGCAAACCTTTATAGAGGAAATAATTGGTGAATTCTTATGTGAGATTTCATACAAGCTAAAGTCTAATAAGAATAAATGTATGCACCATCGTGAATATGAATAAAAAGAATTGGATTCAAAAATGACCCAATACAATCCAATCAATGAGGAAGGATTGGATGTCAAAGTACCCCACATATTGAATAAATAAAAAATTTAATAGAAGGGAAAAACACATTCTTAATTGTCCTCTGGCGGAGTAGAAAAAAATACACAAGGAATTAAATGTGTCACTTAGGTAGAGCTAGAGGGAAAATATGTAAAGTGCACCGCATTAGACAAAGATGAAGTTTCACTCAATAAAATATTTTGGGTCATATTGAATCAATAATGAGTTATTACATTAACATCTTCACCACTACAACCTAACCAACCTTTTCATACACCAAGGCATCTCACACCACCCTCTTCTCCACAACCATTATTCCTCCATCTCTCTCTCAACAATCCATGCCATCTCTATTAATTTATACCAATCCAACATGAGAACCTATTTTTCCATCATCAAAATTATCTCATAACCCAAAATAGGTATAAATTATTTAGGAGAACAATGTACCACTTTTGATTATAGATGACCCAAGTTTAGGAGCATTTAAAATCTAGAGTTTAGAAGGAAACCACTAGATACTATAACATGTGACTACATGGATTAAAATGATTCAAGAATGGTAAAAGATATGTTGTGTTAAAGAATAAATCCATTAGGGTGGATATATACACATGAAAACATGAGGATGTTTTAAATGCCAAAAACATAGAGGTGTTATAAAAAGAGTTAGGCCTAAAATAACTAAAATATGTTCATAAAGAAAAATTGATGAATAGTCTTGATAAGGTGAAGAAGAATGAAGGAAAAAATTAGAAGAATAAGAAGCACTAAGAAGAGGGAAGTGAAGAAAATGGAAATTAAGAAGAGGATATGGAAGAAGGAGAGGGTTGTTGGAAGTGGAATGAATCTTGACAAAACCTTGAAGTATATAAGATAAACACATGTGTAAAGTGTTTTATTTTGTATTTTGTATAGTTTTGTACATATTCAGCCTTTCAAGCCTAGTCAGATAACTGGAGAATGTGAAGAGTATTTCATTCTATTTCTCAGAAGGTTGGAAGGTGAAGAGATAATAGGATTGTAAAATGCTATAAATAGTACTTTGATGTAAGATAATTTGGTTTGATGTGTTGATATAGATTAATAGAAATTATATTTTTATAGTTTTCTTTTATTTTCTTTTATGTATGGTGTATGCACAATCAAGTACTCTATTTTTATTTATTCTATAATCTAATGCAATACAAGTTATGATCCCATTATATTATACCTATGTTTCATCCTACTCTTTGGTCTAATTAAATATGTTGTATATGGCCTTTACTATTTCCATGTCTCTATCATATATTATACTCTCCACTACACAAACTATCCCTATAATTAGCATGTTATGGTGTAACTCTAGGAACCTATACTAACAAAGGTGTGGTGAGCATGGAGTCAAATTATATGAACTATTTTGAGATGGTTTCTAGGGATGAGATACGTAAAATGATGGATAGATGAGAGAATTAATAATTTTATATAGAAAAAAGTGTGAAGAATTAGAAATATTGCAAAAGAGATCATCCAAGAACATATCTACGATGAAATATATGAAATTTTCTAGTGAAAATTTCTTGGATTATTAGCTGCATGGATAGATAGATTAGAATGATACTACTTTAGTCTAAGGAGAATATAATTTATGAATTGGATTGAGGATAAGCAAGATATAGTACATAACCTAGATACTGACTAGTCTTGAACAATAGATTACTGGATGAAGATTATGATCAATTTCTATATCATAAAGTTTATGGTATAAGGATACATATCTTTTGAGACTATGCATGATTGATTTTTTCAAAGAATAAGAAGGAAGTTTTTTTAGTGACTACCCTTTTTGATCAATATTTTGGTTGTGGACAAGTCCATGTGCCACTCCATCCAATATGGAGTAGTCACTTTGGGAAGCATGGGGATACATGAAAGAGAAAGTGGATGATGAGGAGTTGAGTAAGAGGAACTTGAACCAAATCCTAGAAAATGGAAAGTGAAAATACTTTGAGAGAAAATAAAATTATGGGACTCAAAAAATAGATACAACAAAAAAGAAGATGGAATAATATAATTGACCCTGAAGTATTTACAAGTAGTACTAGGAGCAAAATAGAAGTTGCTAGAGATGGAGAATTACAAGGAAAAGATACTAGATAAGAAAGGTTGTTAAAATATGGTGTGAAAGATACTAAAAGAGAAGTGTATGTTAAATATAAGGAAGGGATAGATGAGAAAGAGGTTTTTGGAATAAGAGATGATGATGTAGATCAATTAAGAATTGCATGTAGGTTAAATTTAATTGAGGGGATTCTTACTAGAACTAGGAAGGAAAGTTCCTAGAAAAATATTAAATCTGAGGGTAGTAATATTATAATTTAAAGTTTAAATCAAGAAGTTGGAAATAAATGTCATTTATTTAAATGGTTAGCATCTTACAATCTCACTTTATTTATAGAAGGTACAAAGAGAAAATTTGATTCAGATTATTTTGATTCCTTTACTGATAAGTTTTGAAGGTTCAATATAGAAACCAAATGGGTGTTAGAAAGAAAGAAGTTATAGGAAACACAATTTCTAGTTACCCCTAAAAATAATAGGGTGAAGCAGCATATAAGCACAATAACCACTACAAATTTCTCAACTGCATAATGATTGGTGCATTGACACCACCAATTATAGTTACTATTATTTAGACACTTGTGTTAAAAACTAACAATCCATCAAATATGGTACTTCATATAGGTATGTTTATACCTTTGATGTCATATGATGGATCTTAGGATCCATAATAATAATTATTTACATGAGAGATGAAATGGTTTGTAAAAGGGGCTACATCAGATGATGTGAAGAAATGAAAACTCATAAGATATTTGGGAGGATGTGCTTTGGATTTCATTTGCAAAATAAATGTTAATACCCTATATTTAAAACAAGTCAAATATTTACTGATAGTAAAATTCAAAGTAAAAAAATGCTTAAGTAAAAAAATATTATTACCCAAAAAATTTAGGTTAATTTCAGCTGTGTGATGAAGACATCACACCCTTTCATAATTATAGAAAATGAGATGCTCAAAGGCCATAATTTGAAGGCATTGAGTATAATTAAGGAAATAAATGGGGTAACTAGTCTTCTACAAATATAGGAGAATGTGGTGGTGAGTGTGGAAGGTGAGATTATGTCACCTTTTTAGGTATAAAAAGAAAAGCCTATTAGTGGAATGGATGGACTAGGATAAGGGAAGGAGAGATCGGGGGTGTAGTAGGTATTCTATCCACCCCAGTCAAGTTAGTTAATCTTACAATTAGGGCTTTATGTGTTCCATCATTACACACTTTAAGAATTTTAGGGTTTTGAGCATGGATATAAAACCTTTGGTTTCCAATTTTGAACACAAATCTCTGGAGGAGATTCTTGATGGTGAAGATTGGTATTCAAAAAGAGGTTTGGTTTGTCATTTTGATAGGTTTTGGCCCTCCTTACCTAATCTTCACTAGTGGCTTTTAGATTCTTGGTAGTCTATGTTGGAAGGTAACATGGAAATTTCTCCTTGTGTTAGAGGATTTTTTATTGTGGTGTTTGATATTTGGCTAACCATAATAATATCTATCAATCAACATCTTAGAAGTGTGAACATTACCTTCTGCTTATGAAACCTTGGTTTCTTGATTTTAATCCTATAACATAAAATCGATCTCTTCAACCTATGTGGGTAAGGTTTCCATATCTTCCACTCCATTTTTGGGCTAACTCTAGACTAATGGTGATTGGATGTATGTTAGGGGATTTGTTAGAAATTGATGACTCTTAATTGAATTTTTCCTAGATGACCTTTTCCAAGGTTCTAGTTTGTTTAGATATTACATATGATCTTCCTTAAAGGATCAAGTTAAAAGTGAAATATAGGTGTTAGTCACAAAATATTAATTTTTAGGGGATTCTATTTAGTTGATGAAACTATTTTAAAATTGGTCATCTTTCAGCTTCATGTCAAAAGTCTAAGAGAAAAGTAGTTTCTTCATTGGGGAAAGGAAACAAGTGAGGAACTTTTGATAGTTTTTTTGGAAAGTGACTCTATTATGCCTTTAAGAGTTGCTTAAGATATTTTCTTGGAAAATATAACAAATTAAAATTTAGTAACTTAGGTTTACCCACTTGAGTATTCTAAGAAAGTTGGTTTAGCTAATTTTTTTTACTGATATGGTTTGCAAGAAGAAATCTTTTAGAGGTAAACTTAAGGAAGGGTATTGCTTGTTAAATTTAGATTCAAGTATATCAAGTAAATAAGAAGAATATAAGGTTGTTAGAATCAATAAAAAATGTCATCTCATCCTTGGCTCTCCTTTTAAGACATTTAATTCTCAATGCAAAATGAAGGATGAGATTTAGTAATTTGGAATTTTTTGTTTAAGTTATTTTTATTTTTGGGTAAAGCTAAAAGTATTTTTTACTTTTAGTTTGTTATTGATTTAGTAATACGTGGGCTAGATGCCTTGTCAGATCTATCAGTAATCCATATAATATTCTTTCTAGTACTATGTTTTTATGGGAAAGGGACCTGTTAACCCTGATACCTATCTAAAAAAATGATCCAGTCAAGTGATCTAAGATCCAAAAGAGATTTAGCTAAAATCAAAAGAACGAATTGTAAAAATTATTATAGGTTCTCCAATGTAACGAATAAAATTAATTTTATTCTAGAAGATAAAGATAAGGTTACTTGGTTTGTAGAAATTTTATGACCTAGAATAAGGTTCATTGTCATGTAAACCCATTTCTCCACCAAAGTTGATGCTTGATTTAATTTCATCAGGGTTGAATAGATAAAATACTATGCAAATCTTTCCTTGATAGGATCAAAAGTAGAAGATAAGCTAGATACTTTTATGAGGATGAATTAAATTCATGAAAATGATAAGCCTAAATTAGGTTTATGGTATGTAGAGTATGGTCATGAGGGACATCATAAGAAAGACTAATTGAAAATCAAAATATAATTTTGTGAACTCTATACGGTATTTGGACATCCTACATCCAAGTGCCATCTCCTCCAGTAATATATTCAAAAAACACTCAACATGTATTACAATTGGTGAAAATCTACAAATCATGAAGATATTCATTATCATTCATTATAGGAGTTAAAATAAAATATAAAAAATAACATCTTCATAGTTTCATCCAAATAGATACCCAATACAAAGCAATAAATTCTAGGACTAGATGTGGAGATGACAAATGTGACTCAAGGTAGTCTAGGATGGGTGCCTTCATTACCATAATATCACATTCTATCATCACCACAATACCAACCATAAGGCCTAAAAATATATATTAATATGTCATATCCATCATATCAATATTTTGGTTACTATGTACAACCATGGAATATCATAAATTTTTAAAAATAGCAGGCAACTTGGACCCCAAGTTCTCCTCAACATCAGTATGGGAGATATGATGTGAAGATAAATCAGTAGGGAGGATATAATGGATAATAATTCCAAGGGTGGGGATATCAATAGAATAGAGGAAACTATAGAGGATGATATCAGGGAGGATATCATGATAGATATCAAGGAGGTTGTAATAATGATAATCATAAAAATTAACCACCCATGTAATGTTATCTATGCAAAACATCTAATCATTATGTAAGGAACTATCCCACAAATTGTCAATGGAAAGTTTATTATGTATATTGTAGTATCAAACATTAACATCAAACAAAATTCTACCTTATTATAGAAATATAAAGAAATAAGAAGCCAATACATAACATAAACATGATTAATGTGCAGCCAAAAGAAAATGTATTTGTGAAAGCCATCACAAGGCAATAAAGGGCTGAACATGGGCTACCTCCATTAAATGTGGCAAAATATCTAGGTATTAGAAAATTTTAGAGGGATAAATATCCTAACCCTACAACTAAAAATAATTTAATGTATCAAGCTACATAGGTATTATAATAAATACAATAAAAACTAGCTTCTGATGAGGATAACACTGCTAATAATGCTCAAATGTATGGGCAAATTATTCAAATGATGTAAAAATAAGGCATTGTGAGTGATTTGATAGATATAATGAAACCAATCAACATATTTCACAATGAGGATATATCCCATAATATCCTTCATAATCTTATAGAGTGTGCATAGTAAGGACAAACAAGGGACAACAAAATAGTTTAGAATGTCAAGACCAAGAAGCCCTAGGATGTGGATTCATGACTAGGCATCGAGTTGGATAGATATAAAATCCAAAATGAATTATTTGACTTTATTAGTACCATTAATATGATTCCTCATTAAACATAGGAAGCCATTAATTGACCAAATTTGAGTTATAGTCTGGTAACATTAAGCTTAGTAGATTATGATAGAGTCAAACCTATTAGATGACTAGAAGATGTTGAAATTAAAGTAGTTAAATTTAGCTTGCAAGGATATTTTGAGGTCATTGAAAATAATAGACACTCATTACCCTACCTTAATTGGTAAGAAATGGGCCTATGCTATTTGAATGAATTTTAATACTATGTGTAATCTATTATAAATGCATCAGAATTATAAAATAGTGGTCATACCTATAAACAAATCTAAATTGAAACCATATATCATTCCTAAGAAGCCAGAGTCTCCTTATGCTTACGAGGATAACATTTGGTTTAAGGTAGGGAAATATGAAATATAACCTGGGGTGTGCACTATTGAATTTCATATGTGGAAGCCTAGTACTGCACATCAAGAATAATCATTGGTATTTAGACTTGTTGTCATAAAGTTACCAGTCAGATAGGTTCAAATTGAAGAATGTGTTTCTCCTTTAGTAAATTCACTAATAAGATCTAAGTTAAATTTTTTGTATAATAATAGTGAAAATATTATGGATTACATTAAAACTACCCTTGAAGTAATTATACTCTAGGATTAATAATCATCCATAAGTGGTGACTCAGATGCACACATCTTGAGTTAGTCTCGTAGAGATCATGAGTTGAGACCTCTACACATGTTGTTTATTGTAGAATGCCAAATAACATAATATTTTATGATTGAGGACCTCAATCCATTCATATTAAGGCTTAAAAACCATGTAATAGAGGTAAAATAATGAGTTAGACACTCAGCTATGCACTGAAAGGAACTACTGCAATATGGTGGGTAATGAAAAAAACATAGATATGCATTGAGAGGACACCTGTGAAATCTTGTGTTTAAGGTTTTAAATACTAGCTAGTATTAAAATATAATGGCCTTGATTTCAATAGGGTCAATGTCTCTAACTTCGCATCCATCATTGCATGGATATATGGATTACACAGGGATTAGAGTCTTGATATTAGGCAAACATATTTAGTCATTCCCTTGCACCTCTTCTAATAACCTGGTACATACATCAAGAGCATATAATAGTAACCAAACATTGGACACAAATTTAATAATATTTTATCCAAAATTTTGTATTTGAAGATGATAATACCTTAGTACAGATGCCCTATAAAAGATCATTTTTTTATATGTTACAAATGTGTAGATGATTTAAAAAATGTTAATGAATCATCCTCTCATCAAAAAGCTATGTAGGATATGGATTTCACACTATGTAATTACAAAGCTAATGAAAAATAATAACTCTAAATTTAACCATGTAATATAATCAATAGTGATATAATAGAGTATAGTGATAGTGATAGTGACGGGGATCTTGATTTAGAAGGGTTATTTAAATTGCAATGTGAAGAGGAGCCTAAACTAGTACAAAGCATAGAGTATGTAGAATAAGAGAAATTATGTAGTAGTGACATCTCATAATGGGAATACAAATGTATTTTATAAGATACTATGCCTATTGGATCAAGCAATATATATTAGGAACCATTATAGAAGGCTTAAGGAAATATTGGGATAGAAGCGACCCCTAAGCTTGAAATAGTGAGAGATCATCGAGGACAAGAGGAGATCTCCAAATCCATAAAACTATTAAGAGGATATCAAGATGTGTTTCCAAGTACATTTTTAGAGGTCAAAGGTGTATATCCATCCTTAGGATAAATGCATATCAAGCTAAATTCATATACACACTCAATTAAAAAGTAATGCTACAGACTCAATCATAATATGAAAACTAAAATAAAGGTTGAACTAGAAGAAATGCAAGAAGATGGAATTAATTATCTAGTTGAGAAGTTAGAATGGATGAGCCCATGGTGGTACAACCTAAGAATATCAAAGAAATATAGTTGTGTGAAGATTAACATGCATTCAATGATGTCTTTGTCAATGATACATTTTTTATCCCTTTTACCGATGAAGAACTTGAATCTTTCACTAGACATGAGGTATGTTTATTTACATATGGGTTTAGTGGGTACCACCAAATTTTAATTACTAAATAAGATCAGGCCAAAACTACCTTTACTACTGAATGGGTGTCATTCGCATATGAAATAATTCTATTTGGTTTAAATAATACACTGATTGTATTTTCAAGAGTTGTGATAAATGCATTTAAATACTTCATTCATGATTTCCTAGATGTTTATTTATATGACTAGTCAATCTTTTCTCTATTTAAAGAGCAGTTGTTGAAGCTAATATTGATGCTAGAGCAATGTAGTGCTTTGTCCATAGCCTTAAATTTGAAAAAATATCTAATCTTGTCATGACCTATTATTTGAATCTTTTTTGATAGACATTATTATATGTATTAGCATATTTTTGAGTGTTGATCATTTGATATTTACATATAGATGCCAACTAATTTAATCCTGTAGTAACACATTGTTATCTTATAATAACATATTATTATCTTGCAACAACATACTTTTATCTTGTAGCAACATATGGTTATCCTACAATAACATACTATTATCCTAAAATAATATATTGGTATCCTATAATGACATACTATTATCTTTTAGCAACATACTTTGATCCTACAGCAATATAATTTGATCTTGAAGCAACAATCTTAAAACAACATACTTTGATCCTATAGTAATATACTTTGATATTACATATTAATAATGTCATCAATATAGTCTTATATTGTGATGATTATATAATTTAGATTTGCATGTATATATATATATATATATATATATATATATATATATATATATATATATATATATATATATATTTCATGTAGAGTAGATACTGTTGATGTTATGTTTTGGTGGCTCCAGGACTCACACGTATATGAGCTAGACTAGTAGTGGATTTTAAGAATTGGGTAACACCAGCACTTGATAAGAAATATAACGGTAATGAGGCATCTAGTCCTTGAGCAGTTGTAACATGCCTTATGTCTCTCTTTTTATCTTATTTTATTTGTTTAATTTTGATTGATATTTTCATCATTTTATTTCACTTGATTATGGTTGCATCCTTTTTTAGTTTTTATTATTTTTTTTGTTTGGGGTATTGTGTGTGTTGGCTTACTGTTAAGCTATTTTTTTGTTTGAGCTATTTTTTTTTTAAAAAAAAAATTTGACCATTAAGGGGCTCAAATATTTTAATTATCATTTTTGGTCTATTAACTTGTTATCCACCATGGACCATACTATAATTAAAATTATTTAATCGAACTATTATTATCTTGGTTTTATTACCAAGAGACCTTGAGAAGGTTAATGCCATGCATTATAATGGAGTTTGACTCCATGATGGTCTTGATTTAATAAATTTGTGGGAAAGAAGTAACCCATGCTTAATGTTATTTATTTAATAAATTATTGTTAGGTCATGATGACCATAAAGGGGTTGTGGACTTTGGTCATGCATTACAGTTAAAATAAAAATAAAAATAAAGTAGATCTATTTTTAAAATAGATAAATTAAAAAAAAAAAGAAGAAAAACAAAAATATAAATTAAAAAGTTTATTGCTTAATGAAAATGATGGATTTTAGGGGTGGAATCTTGACCCAAAAGGGTAATCGATTATTTTGATTGGAAAAAGAATGTCATTTTGTTGCTTTAGTTTTTGAGAAAAAAACCTTAGAGAAAAATGGTGGCCATGGAGAGTAATGTTGGTTGAAAATTCATCCCAGCAGGCTTTAATGGCTTGGGGAAAATTGTGCCTGGGTAGAAGGGAGAGAAATGGAGTTGACCATGGAAGAAATGGAATGTATTTGGGCAAGAGTTTCATTTTTGGTGAAGGGTAACCAAGAAAATTTTTAGTTCCTTCTTCTTAGAGCAGATTTTTTCCAAGTGATATTTTTTAAAATTTATTCTTGGAGTTTGTATTTCATGACTATGTAAGGTTGGATTGATTCTACATATATAGTTATGGGTTAAATTTTTTACCTAGTATATAGGGTTTAATAATCAAATTTACTAATAAAATGTTTGGTAGATAAGGTATGAAAACCCTAGTTGCTCATTTTATTCACAGATGGAAGTGTTGTCTTAAAAATGGCATGTTGGGTCTTTTTTAATTGTGTTATAATTATCTAATCTACATATCTATGTGTTTATTTTCTACTTTATCTATTTTATAGTTTATGGGTTTTTATTATTCTCTTTTTTATTTGATTCTATTGGTCTTTATGGGTTATTTGTGAAAATATGGCATGATAGCCAAGTTGTATGTTTTTATTTTGGCTTATTTTGCCTAAATTTTAAGTATATTTTGAAGTATTAATGTAAAGGTATTGCTTCCCTTATTTTACCTCTTGAATTTGTAGATAAGGTATTAAAACCCTAGTTGGTCATATTATTCACATATGGAAGTGTTGCCTTAAAAATGACATGTTGGGTGTTTTCTTTATTGTGTTATAATTATCTAATGGACATATTTATGTGTTTATTTTTTACTATATTTATTTTATAGTTGATGTGTTTTTATTATTATATTTTGTATTTGACTCTATTGATATTTATGAGTTATTTGTGAAAATATGGCATGATAGCCAAGTTATATGTTTTTATTTTGGTTTATTTTGTATAAAATTTGGGTATATTTGAAGTATTGATGTAAAGGTATTACTTCCCTTATTTTACCTCTTGCATTTTTCTTGTTGAGGTTAAAATATGATTGAGCCCTTTTAATTTGCTCTTGAAAAAATATATAGATCTGGGTGTTCTATTTTATGATTGGGTGCTTGATAGATTTGACAAACTCATTTTTATAAGAGCATCTTGTGAAGTTTTGTTGTGGTGTGGTTGGCTCTATTGGTACATAATGTTGAGGTTATTATGTTTGATGATATTTTTTAATAGCTGAAAATTGCTCAATTATGAAAAAAAATGTCTTTCTCACACCTTTATCCAAAGTCTAAATGTGTAACTCCATCACCTAACAGAGGATTAAGGTGGTGAGGGATACCAATTGTAGGGCTCATAGGATGAGTTAGGGTGGTGTGCAGATCATTTGGTGGCTTTTATTTTACTCTAGAGTTGCATGATGTGTTTGATATTCTTCTTACTTAGTTTGATTGATTAAATACTTGTTGTAGAATGTTTAAAATTACTCTTCCTATGTATTATTATTGTAGCAACTTATTGCAATGTAAGAAAGTATGCTATATTTTTTAATAAATCCAAATTTTATGTAATTGTTGCTCATAACTCATAGAGTTTTATCAAAATTGATTTATGAGTTTTATTCTCCTTGGTTTAACTTTCAAAATGTATATCTAAAGTATTTTTTATTAAGTATTAAGAGATAAAATTGAGCTTCAATATAACTAAATTTTTTTATTTAAAACAAAGATATCTTACAACAGTTTAATGCCATGAGAGTTATTATTTTTTCTTTTTTATCCTATAACATCTATTTAGAATGATTTTTTTTATTAAATCATATTTTGGCTTGTGTTTAGTATTAAGTGTAAATATTAAATATGGTGTAATGATCCTTAAATTTATGAGATCTTGATATAAAGATCTATATAAGATAGTGCCATTACATATCTCATTTATGTCTGAAGTTAAATTATCAAGGATATCTTTGTAAGCTTATAAATTTTGATAAAATGATGTGGACCTATTTTGTCTTGGTCGATCCAATTATGGTTAAGACCTAAATTCTATGCAATTATTCTTTTCCCTCATGAGTCTTGGATTTTAAATGTAACATTGTATGTTTTGATTTTATGAATATAAGAAATGGTGTATGAATGGAATCATACATGCATAACCTAGTTATGGGTTTTGAGTACATTATATAAATCCCAACCATGCATAGTGAACTATATTTTTAATTTCATTTTGCACTTTGAATAAAATAATGCTCAAAAATATTTTTTTGGGGTCATTTCACCTAGTATCAGAGACTGTGCTTAAAAGATTTTGCTTAAATATGATGCATTGCACTTATTTTAACATGTTCTTGAAAATCTAATTGAGCTTTTGTATGATTATGCATACCCGTGTAAAGGGAGTGTGTTGCATGATGTACTTTAAGTGGCTATAAATACACCTAGTATAGATGTACATATCCTTATGGGAACTTAATTTGTTAATTTTTATGTGTTTGTCTTATGGTGGCTGAATTCCACTTGTATGTCTTTGTTGTCTTTCTAAGATTGAATTGAAACCCTGTATGTTAGTGTGCATAATAAACTAGGGCTCAAATTATATGTCTTTTATAGACTAATATATGTCTTATATGTTTGAGAAGGTCATGTGTGACCCTTATAAAGTCACTTAACCTCTTGGATGAGTTGATTAGTGATCCATTTATGCAAGTCTAAAGTGCTAAAAGCTCATATATTATGGAATGTATATATATGTATGAGTGTGTATACAAAAATTGGTAAAATTTTTGCAAGTAGTATTGTAACCCTATGGGCTCTTAATGGTTCCTTGACCATAATATGATGATCTCCATAACCTCGACATAAATCACTCTTTTCAAATTTTAGGTTGCATTAATATGAGTTTTAATTGACTATCAATTGACTTGTATATATAGGCTAATATGAGTTAAGGCAATAAAAAACCATTATTATAATTTAGAATAATTATTTGATAATTATTGGAATTTTATTGGGACATTAAGTCCTTAAAAGGTTAAGAGATGACTTATGTCTGGGAGGTTGATTGGGGAGAGAGTATACTTGATTTACTTGAGTAAATCATTTGGTTTTAAAATATTTGTTAATTGGAGACTGATTTGATCTATTTGGGTTGATAGACTTGAGTGGTTATTGATTACCATTACCATTCTATTGGATATGTATCAAGCCAACTTAATAATAAGAGTTGAAAGATAAATACCTTGAAATAAAAAATTTATTATCAAGACCACTTGGTGAGTTGTTGAATATTTACTTATTTTTTTGGTGGTTTGTTAAGTTGGGATTTACTCTCCCAAGTCCTGTATTGGACTAAGTTATAGATGAAGTTATTTCATAAATATTTTGTGATTTAAGTGGATACCTTTACTCTCTTTATAAATGAAGTCTTAAATTGAATTAATAGGCCTTATGTTTATCTTAAGGACCTAATTGGAAATTTGGTGAAGTTGGCCTATTATGATTTTTGGCATGTTATCTATATTTACCTTGAACTAATAAATTAATTTTTTAATCAAGAATATCTTAAATTGATACCCTTGTTGAATATAATCCTTGTAGATAACAAATAAATAAAATGTGAATTAAGTTTCAATAGGTTAAGAGAGGTTGGAATGGTATTCTAGCTCATTATTGACACTTGTGTGGCATAAGTATAAGTTTAAAAAGAGCTTTGTTTCATGATTAATGCTTGTGAAGCATTATTTTGTTCAAGTTAGTGGATTTATAATCAAGATCAGAAAGGTTTTTCTAATTGAATGTTGATATTTGATTGATATCATAGATGATGGGTTACTTTAATCATCTTGAAAATTATAAAAATGTTAGAGCTTGGTGTGCCTAACATAATTAATGATTTTTATAGTTAGAATTTTTATAATATTCTATTCATATGAATTAAATACTTAGGTGTAATATATGCTCAAATTCATGAATTATTGAGATGATATAACACTCTTGTGATGAGTGAAATTTTGTTGAGTAAGATGACTCAACATGCAAAAGATGCTCATGGTTGATCAAGGCTGTTCCAAGGCAAATCTGCTCTTGAAAGGTGGTTGAATTAAATACCAAATGCAGGAAATTGTTAATAGAGCATTATGAGGTAGTATTGGAATTTATAACAATGATAATAAATTAAGATATTATTGTTTTTATTGATATATCTTGAGTAAATTAAAACAAAATTATTCTAAAATAATAATTACTTACTGATTTTATGTGGTTATTTTATTTTTTTAGCTATGGTAAGAAGGTGTATGTTTTGCTTGCCTTTATGTGTCACTATAAGGGACTAGTTACAACTACGTAAATGTTTTTTTAAAGAACATTATGATTGGTTCTTTGGTATCAATATTGAGACTAGAGTGGTGGAATTATAATAAAAATCATGATTTTTTTTCTGGTTGAAATGTTATTATGGTTAGCTAATTCCAATCATCATGTAAAGTGAAAGTGAATAATTATTATGTTCTATGATATTGAGGTGATGAAATTTATGAATTTTAATTGAAATTAATGATTATGAAAAGATAAAATTTCTATGATGGTAACCTTCACCTTGAAACTTATTTGAGTCCACCCTTCCCAAGGCCACACTATGTAGGATAAACAACACTAATCAACCCTTCATTTTTTTGGGCAAGCTAATTAGGGGACTAGTGATAAAAATTTGTACTTAGAATAAAAAGGTAAATGACTAGTGTTTGATGATAGCTTGTTTATATGAGCCCTCATATAATACTAGAGGTATGATAGCCTTGGGAGGACCGAGGATGTGACTCAAGCCTATAGGGCCAAGTGGGGGGTGAATGTGACTAACTTGCTTAGGTAAGTTGGAGACTTTTAGAGATATCTTATTATTTTCAAATTATGTGAACCATATAATCCATAAGGCACAAACCTTATTGATAACTTTGTAAGACTCATGGATATAGATTTTGGGTCTTGTTGGAACACACCCTTCCTTGAAAGAAGGTGATGCTAAATTTGAGATCCCTGGGACTAATTATGTGGTACTTATGATGGATATTTAGTGTCATCTAGACTAATTATGTGGTACTTATGATAGATATTTGGTGTTATTTAGATGGCATCTAGACATCAGGTGACTCGATGGGATTCATAAACCCTTGTGCTTCACTTATAAGTATGCTTTTGTGTTGTGATGTGAAAATATCCTTAACATAAATGATCAAAATAGCTAAATAAATATGTGTATCCTACTCCATGTGGTTTCTTCATTGCATCTAAAATTATTGTATATTATGTAAACCTCTATGTTATATGATATTCTGTTATACCATGTAACCTTCAAATTTATTTATGTTATTAAACATTATTTCACAAATATTTCATGTATATGTCATAGAACAAGTGTGACCTTGTGTTGTTAAATTTTTATATGAAATAATGTGATCATAAAATACTTTGTGATGTCACTTTTTATTTTAAAAAATAATCATCTATTAATTAAATCTATCAAGGTATAGTATTGTATTATGTGGTGTAATCCCACATTATTGATCTAGTGATGAGCATTGATGAAAGTGTGAGGTTGAGGGTAAAGAAGCATTATATTTACATTGATTTAGACTAGGTATGGGTTAGGAAGTGGAGTCTCTCATAAGCTAAAACTTCACTTTTTTTCTTTGTATGAGGTAGTTGCTTGATTCGTTTGGGTGTGTGAACCATGTGTGCTAACAATTGGTCGTGGGATATTCATGCATAATGATCACCTTATAGATTAAGTTTTACCTTACCCATTTCTTGAAAGTTTTTATAAAAATAACCTATGTGTAAAATTCTTTGATGTATACTTGTGAATCACTAATTAGTCCTATAAGTTGGATTCTTATACATTATAGCAAGGTTGTACTTGTTGTAATGCATGCATGTGTTAGCTTGTAAATGCAAGCATGATATGTTATAAAAAAAATATTTTTTATGAGAAAATAATATTAAATAGGATATTATAATATGCTTAAAGGAATGACTGGCATGTATGCTTATGTTTGGAAGGAACAATGTAAAGTCTTGATTAGGTAGTTTTGAAATTCATGGGTGTTTCCAAGAAGTATTTATAAAATGATGGTGGGATTGGGATCTTTATAACCATCATGTAGCTCAAAAAATTAATGGATAACATATAAAAACCTTGAGGGTTGTATGTGAGTGCTTGGGATGGACTCTCTAATATTTGGTGTGGTTGGTGCAGGAACTACACTAACCCATGAATGATACTAATTTTGGCAATCATAGTAGCATGGTTAGCTGATTGTTAATTTCATTCTGAGATGAATGAGAAGAAATTATGTATTAAGCATAATATAAAGTGGTGGAAGGACTAAATAAAAAGTATGATTAGTATGATGGTTTATATTGTATGATGAATATTACAAAGTTATGTTTGGGACATAACTAATTTTTGTGTAAAATGTCTCAAATTTGGTTATTTTTGTGTTAAATCAGTTATTGTTATAAATTATAGGTTAGTAATAAAGCAAAAATATTCAAAGTATTTCAACTTCAACTATGAAATTTCTAGTTTCTTAGACATTATGTTCATTTTATGATAGAAATTCTAACATGAAACAATTTTAGCTTTAAAATTCTGATTCTAATTTTTGAAATCATATTAAAATTCTGTGAGAGAATGTAGAAATTTAAGTATGTATGAGTACTCTAAAACATGACCTTTATTCATATGAGGTTTAAAATTTCAAAAAGGTTGTAATATAATTATTATTGGATGTTTTGATTTGATCCTTTATTCATTGGTTAAATAAATTTGTGAATCTTTATTTAAAGAAGCATAAATTAATGAATCTCTTGTTTGAAGGATTCAGATTTTGCACTTAGTTGTTGTGCTTTTTGTAAACCAATATATTATTAAAATTAGTATATGGTTTATTAGACTCTTTAAAATAAGAGATAAAATCAACAAATTTTGGTACAATAGGACATGTTGAGTGAAATAAATGATACATGAGAATATATGTAGTTATTTTAAACAACACTATCCATGATTGTTCTGATTTATCATCAAGACAACTCCTTATTAAGGGGAGGAGAATTTCATGACCTGATATTTAACTCTTTTTTGATAGACATTATTATATGTATTAGCATATTTTTAAGTGTTGATCATTTGAAGTTTACATATAAATGTTGATTGAATTGATCCTGCAGCAACACATTGTTATCCTATAGCAACATATTGTTATCTTATAATAATATACTATTATCTTATAGTAACATACTATTATCCTATAGCAACATATTATTATCCTACAACAAGATATTATTATTATATAGTAATATATTATTATCTTATAGTGACATACTATTATCTTGCAACAACATACTTTGATCCTGCATCAACATACTTTGATCCTATAGTAACATATTTTTATCCTAAAACAACAATCCTATAGATACATACTTTGATCCTACAACAATATAATTTGATATTACATATTAATGATGCCATCAATATAGTCTTATATTGTGATGATTATATAGTTTAGATTTACATGTATATATGCTATTTTTTTAAAGTAGAGTAGATACTGTTGATTTCATATTTTGGTGGTTGTAGGGTTCACAAGTACATGAGCTAGGATGGTTGTGGATTTCAGCAGTTAAGGTAATAATGGTGGAGATAGTGAGCAATTAGGTAACACCAAAACTTGATAAGAAATATAATGGTAATGAGCCATCTAGTCATTGAGTAGTTGTAACATGTCTTATGTCTCTCCTTTTGTCATGTTTTATTCGTTTAATTTTGATTGATATTTTCATCTTTTTATTTTGTTTGATTATGGTTGTGTCTACTTTTAGTTTTTATTATTTTCTTTATTTTGGGTATTGTGTGTATTGGCTTGGTGTTATCTTTTTGTCTGAGCTGTCATTTTTTTTTTGTTAAGGGATTTAAATAATTTAATTATCATTTTGGGCCTATTAACTTGTTACCCACCATGGACCATATTATAGTTAAAATTATTTAATCTAAGTCTTATTATCTTTTTTTATTACCAAGAGGCCTCAAAAAGGTTAATTCCATGCATTAGAATGGAGTGGGACTCCATGATGGCCTTGAATTAATAAATATGTGGGAAAGAAGTAACACATGCTTAATGTTATTTATTTAATAAATTATTGTTAGGCCATGATGACCATAAAGGGGTTGTGGGCTTTGGTCATGAATTAAAGTTAAAATAAAAATAAAAATAAAGTAAATCTATTTTTAAAATAGATAAATAAATAAATAAAAAGAGGAAAAGCAAAAATATAAATTAAATAATTTATTGCTTAAGAAAAAGATGGCTTTTAGGGGTGGACTCTTCACCCAAAAGGGTAATCGATTATTTTTCTTGGAAAAAGAATGTCTTTTTGTTGTGTTGGTTTTTAGGGAAAAAATATAGAAAAAAATGGTGGCTATGGATAGTAATGTTGGCTAGAAATTCATCCTAACATGCTCTAATGGCTTGGGGAAAAATTATTCCTAGGCAAAAGGGAGAGAAATGGAGTTGGTCATGGAAGAAATGGAATGGATTTGGGTAAGAATTTCATTTTTGGTGAAGGTTAACTAAGAAAAAATTTAGTTTCTTCTTCTTAGAGTAGATTTGTGCTAAGTAAGTGATGTTTTTTTTTCATTTCTTGCTGGTGTTTATATTTCATGGTTGTGTAGGGTTGGATTAACTCTACATATCTAATTGTGAGTTAAAATTTTTACCTGGTATATAGGGTTTAATAATCAGATTTACTATTGAAATATCTAGTGAATAAGTTGTTAAAACCCTAGCTGCTCATTTTATTCATGACTAGGAGTGTTGCCTTAAAATGACATGTTGGGTGTTTTCTTTATTATGTTATAATTATCTAATGGACAGATCTAGGTGTTTATTTTTTACTGTATTTATTTTTATAGCTAATGAGTTTTTATTATTCCATTTTTTTTTATCTTGCTAGTCTTTATGGGTTGTTTATGAAAATATGGCATGATAACCAAGTTGTATGTTTTTATTTTGGCTTATTTTGCTTGGATTTTAGGTGTAGTTTGAAGTATTGGTGTAAAGGCATTGTTTCCCTTATTTTACCTCTTGCATTTTTCTTATTGGGATTATAATATGATTGATCCCCTTTACTTTGGTCTTAAAAAATAATATAGATCTAGGTGTTCTATTTTATAATTAAGTGCTTGATAGATTTGATAGGCCCATTTTTTTGAGAGCATCTTGTGATGTTTTGTTATTGTGTTGTTGGATTTGTTGATACATAATGTTGAGGTTATTATGTTTGATGATGTTCTTTAATGTTTGTAAATTACTTAATGATGGAAAAAATATATATCTTGCTCACACCTTTTCCCAAATCCCAAATGTCAGATTCCACCACCTAGTTGATGGTTAGGGTGGTGAGGGCCATCGATTAGAGGGCTCATAGGATGGGTTAGGGTGGTGTGTAGATCATTTGGTGGCTAATCTTTTATTATAGAGTTGCATGAGATGTTTGATGTTATTTTTACTCAGTTTGAGTTTAAGTGATAAAAATGAATGTAAAATGCACCACAATAGATGATATGTTTAAAATATTTTAGGTAATATGAAATGTCAATGTAAAAAGTTCAAACAAAGATTTGTAAGTAAATGGAATATCAATGAATGAAAAATAAAAAAAGATATGTAAGTAAATGAAAAAATAATAAAAGATATGTAATTAAATGAAATATCAATGAATTAAAAAGAAAATAAATATATGTAAATAAATGAAATATAAATGAATGAAAAATAAATAAAAGATATGTAAATAAATGAAAATGCGATCTCATGTAAGATAAGTATGTCAAATCAAACATGAAGGAAACATAAATATCTAAAAATGAAAATGTAAATTTGAAATATAATAAAAACACGTTAATTCAAACATAAATAATAACTTGTAAGTATGTATAAGGTCATAAATAAGATAAGTAAAGTCTATAAAATAAAACAAGAACATGATGGGTAGATGAAAATAGAAAACTCTAAGGAATGACAAATCAAAATTAGTGCTTGATATAAAATGTGATGTAGTAAATCACAACCACTTAAGGAAATGAATAGGATGACAATGAGATGGTTTGAAAATAAGTGGTGAAAGGTATTTTTTAGGAAGGCCTTATTCTATATGAGGTCTTATAATATAAATCATAAACTATGCTAAAAGGCACACGTAGGTAGATGTGATCAAGGATGTGATAACTAAAAAGAAATATCTAACAAGGGGATCATGGTAATAATATGATGTATGGAATTTAAGGTGGACCATTGGTGTGAAAACATACTTTATAGGAATGATACACACTGAATAATTGGGAAAGGATAAGAACTATCGACATAAAGGACCCATGACACTCTAGCTAGTGAACACAAAGCTTGGGATAAAAAGAAAAGTATATAGATCATCCTATAAAGGATATATGCATGAAAATTAAAAGGATATTACCTTACAACAATTTTTTCCCCAATCCTCAAGACCCCTTACTAATCCATTGGCCTACTATGAATATTGGTTACTTATTTGAGAAGATAAGTGGCACTAAAATGTAATAAGATATTATGATTTAATGATATAAGACCTCCTACCCTAGTGTACTAACCTATCACACCATAATATACCTTGTCTATATCATGAGGTCAAATGTGGAGTTTTTTCTTAGACTAGAATAGGATATGTGCCAACCAAATATCAAATCTGTTAGTGTGATCTAACTTTATAGGTATAAATTTACTTTTAACATTCCCTTTTATTATGATATTGATTTTAATTATTTTGGCCTTTTATATTCCTCCTCCATAAGGATTCATAAAATTAAAACATGAGTGAAATCAGTAGATATCACATGAGAGCTTACGCTTATCCAATATAGATAATAACGTAAAAAACAATAGTGTCTAAATACTCATAGACTTGCTCATAAGTACGTGTGTAACCTCAAAACCAACTTATATGTGCCTCATGTGAAAGGGAAAAGGGAAAGATGGGGATTATGAAAAATATGACCATGTAATAAAGGTGATACAAAGAATAATATGCTCATAATTAATCATAAGGAGGAATAATAATTCTTCAAAAGGGATAGGGATGTGATATGATAGTCATATCACTAGGGAAGCCATAACGACCTAAAAGGTATCAATTATAATCTATTTGAGAGTAGTAATCATTAAAAAATAGGGTAAAAGTAAATAATCATCATAAAATAAGGTGAAAGTAAATAGAGGCCTAATAATTAAGAATGAGATTGAGGGAAAATGATAGAAGTGTGGTAAATGAAAACCCAAAGGTGTTACCTAAGCTCTACAAGATAAACATAGGCTGGAAGTGAAATGAAATAAAACCAAAGAACTAGAAAGGAAACAATTATGTAATTAAATCATCCAAAAAGAGGGGGACATAAATAAAATTTAATGAATCTAAGAAAAATGAGAAAAAATAACAAGCAAAATCTATGCTAACATCTATATTAAATAAGAACATGTGAAATACAAGCATATGTGTCTCAAAATGTTTCTTGAAGTTGAATGTGGTGATAATAATAAAATTATTAAAGGTTCTTGATGAGTACTTAATGGAAAAGATGAAGATTAAGAGGCCAAAATATAAATGGTAGGAATCACAATATGCCGCTTATGCATATATAATATAAAGGATGGATATCATAAGATGCCTTAAAGGCTTAAGTATGGGTAGTGAAAGGTGGCCCTAAATGTGTAGTATGAAGAGGATGGGCATCAAAATATGTGCCAACATGTGTGATAATAGGAGGATGGGCATTGTAAGATGCAGTAACTTATGGGATATTGGTGTAAGTCAATGTTACAATAGGAACTATGACATCTAAGGCAATGCTAAGATCTTTGGGAGGTGATATAAAATTGTGTTGAAAGGTATCATTTAGGATAATACAGAATGGAGAAACATTATTGAAGT